>JANHGD010003461.1:54109-67489 GCA_027560375.1 Imantodes cenchoa | reverse complement strand
TCTCCAGCATAGCTGGCTGGAGAATTCTGGGAGTTGAAATCCACAAGTCTTAAAGTTGCCAAGTTTGGGGACCCCTGACCTAAGTGATGTGGGAAAAGAGTAGCGTTGACCTGTTCTTAGAGCCAGTTTTGGTACTAGCAATCACCTAGAGTTCAAACCTCCTTGTTCTTATCTTATTATTTGCCTGCTATCAGACAGATAGGTAATTTACTACCAGAAAGGAACCTGGCATCCAGTGGGACCATGTCACTCCCTATTCCCCCAGGGTTTAGCAGTGAGATTATGCATATAATAACTTCTCCGTTGATTCCGAGGTTCAGGATTGTTGCAGCATGCAGCAAAGAATTGTGATCATGGTCATAGCTGTTGGGGAAGAGGCCAAAAGCAGCAAGCAAACAAGCAATTTTTTCCGAAAATCTGGTTCCTAAACCCTTGGTGCTGAGCTGATGAGCTAAGAAAGATCAGGCCCCCAGGCAGCCAGATAATTAACACTGTGTGAAATTTGATGAGGCACACAAAGAACAGACATACCATTGCCGCCTAAGGGATCCTCCCTCTAATTAAGAGGATATTCAGGAGGAATTCTTGTCCAAGGTAGATCTTAAGGGCTTTTTAAAGGTCAGACAGTGATTAGGCAGAAGAATGCTAGCATAGACGGGTCTCAGTTGTAAAAGCCCCCTAAATCCATACCAGCTCCCTAACAAACATGATCGTATATAGGCCGGCTGCTAAGAATTGCATAAAGTCCGGGTCACCCACAGAGACACAAAGCTGATCACATTGGAAGAAAGATCTCCAGTTGAAAGATAAGTACAGCCTCCATATATTGAGGTGTCCAGGTGACTTGTAAGACTGCCAGGTAGGTCAATGAGTCTTGAACTCTCCTCATTGCCATCTATTGGTTTCGACCAGTTTTTTTAATTTATGAGATTTCTGTCCCACCTTTACTCCAAGAGTTCAAAATAACGTAGATAACATGTCTTCCTCTATTTAAGAATATCCCTGCATTTGGGTGCCCCTTTAATGGTGGGGGGGAAGATATGTGGAAATTACTTCCACTTTGATTGGTTGATCCACTTTTCTGCAACCAAAATGACAAGGAGGCCCTGATCTGCCGATTAGGAGGGGCCATTGCTTTGCTTCACTGAATTGCTTTGAAGGTGTGTTTGCTCAGACTTCTGATGAATTGAAGAACTCCTTTGAAGATCTGCATAACCCCACTTCTTAAAACTTCTTAGATTACTCTCTTAAAGAGTACCCAACTGTGGTAGAGGCCAGCATGCAGGAGAAATTCTTCTGGATTCATACACACTGAAAAGCTAAGAAGCTGTTGATTCAAATCTAGGGTGATAGTCCCACCAAAATGCCTTAAGATACCTGGGGCATTTTGAGCTCTTTCTACATCCCTACAGTCATGTTTGCTGACATTAGGTCAATTATCAGTTATAACCATTTTGATGAGATAACAAAAACTTAAAAATAAACTAAGTTAGACTTCCCCAACTCGGGCACCCTCCAGGTGCACAGATTTCAATCGCCAAAATTCACTTACTATAGCCATTGTTAAGTATTTGGATGACTGCAATACATACATCTGGAAGTCCCTATGTAGTGAAGTCAGAACAGAATAGTCCATTAGCAAAAATGTGTTCTGAAGACAAGAATTTGTACAAATGCAATTTTTATTGTGTTGTAGTCGGACAGAAAAATTAACATCTGCTGAACTTCTCTCCAGTTCAGATTAAAATTTACATTACTTAAATTTACATTATTTTGAGAATCAGGAATATACCTACCACAAATGCTTTTATTGTTATTTATTAAGCAGTTTTGCCGTGTACATAAAGAGAGACAAAGTTAGAAAGTTCTTATTACAGATGGCAAGTAGTAAATAATAATAGCTAATTTCTTTAGAGAAGAAAGATGCGTGCATATTTGTATTTATTTTAACTTATTTTTTAATATGTTTGAATATAGCACTTCACCTTGTTTGGAGTTCAACGCATTGTATAGTTTAATTCTTTTTCACATTAAAAAGAAATCAGTTAAGTACATAATAGAAGCCTTAATGCTCCAAGCAAGCTGTAGATTAACATAATTTACAAAATTAAAAGAGATTGTAATGAAGGCATTGGGCAGGCCTCCTTGAGTGTGTTCCATAGTCAGGAACAGCAGATGAAAAAGCTCTCTATTTGGCAAAGGCGGGCAAATGGAAAAGTGCATTCTCACAAACCCCTTGCACTGAATGCAGTTCAAAATTTGGCTGTTAAGAATGTCTAGAGAGAAGGGGCGTGGCCAGTACCGCAGCAGCACGGAGTTCCCCGCAGTACCAGGTCAGAACCTCCCTGGAGGGGCGGGGACCAAAAGAGGCACCTGTCGGTAGACTGGGGACAGGGACAACTTCTGAGAAAGGTTACTTTTAGCTTAATATTATCATGTGTTGAATTTTAGCTGCCTTCTGTCAATTTATTGAAGGGAAACTGATTGTGGTTTTTTCCCCTTCGGATAGATAATTGCAAAACGGGGGAGTGATTACATCCTGAAGCATGCACCAGAGATGCACCGAGAACAGAAAGGGCTGTCAACCAAAGAAGCAATTCTGAAGTATGTCAAGGAGTCGTGTCTTCTGGAAGATGTCCCTGTCCACTTCTACAGATTACAAAAGGTGCAATAAGAGGCCTTTTTTCCCCCAAGCTTTGGAATAGGGGTCTCCAACCATGGCAACTTTAAGATTTGTTGACTTCAACTTCCAGAATTCTCCAACCAGCCATGCTGGCTGAGGAATTCTGGGAGTTGAAGTCTGCAAGTTTTTAAAGATCCCGAGGTTGGACACCCCTGCTTCTAATATTCTGCCTGCCAGTAGATCTTGTTTGTGCTCCTATCCTAAATGTATTTTGAAAGAGCTGTAGCTGTCAGATGATGATTCAAATAGCAGAGCTTTGCACCTCTCTAGAACAGTCAGTAAAAGAAAGCGTACTTTTTGTCAACCTTCTACCTTCATCTATTTCTCATATTTCCTTTTCTTTTAAGATATTCATGGGTTTTGCCTGACGTAAACTAAAAGTGTGAAAAACTGGCAAGATCTAACATGCCCCATGCCCAAGTATGCAACAGGTTGAAAATTGGTTGTTTTAATACTTGGATTCCTGCTTAACTTGAAATACTGGAGTTAGTGAGAGAATGAGTAAGTGATTATGAGTATGTATGTGCTGTTGCTTCCCCACCCCCCATATGTTGATGGTTAGACAAACTATTTATTTCTCTTTCACTATTGCTTTTTGTGGTGGTGGTGGCGGTGGTGTTGAAGAAGAAGAAAAAGAAGGAAGATGGATAATTGTTTATGAAGTAGGCATATATTTCAATCTAAGATTTCAAAACAACATTTGTTAAACTGCTGATACCTTCACAAGAAGCTCTTTCATAATCAGCGTAATTGGATAAAAGATATCTGGAATTACTACTCGGAGTTGTGCCAGTCAAAACATAATCCTTAAACTGTTAATTCCCTAATTCATAGCTCCTGTTTATCATGGGTGGATGCTGCCTAGCAATGAAGCCAAGGTGGAGAACAAAAGACTTCCATGCATCCTGCTGAGGGCTTTTCTCAGAGATCTTGTGATGGTCTTGACTAATCCTTTGGAGCTTGACTTGTCAGCTTATTGGTTACAACCTGTGTTTGCTTTTAAAAAAAATGCTCTTCTCGCTACATCTTCCATTTCATCAGTCCTGAAATGACTGGAAAAGTTTGATGCAAGTGACCTTTTAGGCAGAAAAATAATAATAATAGTGTGTGTGTGTGTGTGTGTGTGTGTGTGTGTTTGTTTGTTTCATGCTGTTTCCATCTCAAACTTCTCAGTGCCAGAAAGAAGTATTTCGTATTGCTGGATAAATCTGAAAGGGCTTTTCTTGACAATTTGTTTTCCCTACAGGAAAAGGACCCAGCATCCAGAACAGAATAAAGTGTTCAATAACATTAGTACTTTTTGACTAGTTGATTCAAAAAAAAAATTCTTAAAAATCAATGAAATGTCCACTTCCAGTCTCAAATGCTATTACAAAAAGTCTTGCTATACTGTATATCCTTAAAAATGTAGTAAGTAAACCATTATTTAGTTTAGAACCAACAACAGAAAATAACAGTGCTGGACTTAGCTTGTATTCACATTCACAGTGTACATACCACAAGGTATTAAAGCACAAATTAACCTGTTTGCATGAGAAGGCATGAAACAGCTAATGTGACTCCAAATAGCATTTGTGTCAAGTGTACAAATGCAGTTGCTGGGTCTTTTCCTGATTTGGTTGAAAGCATTGTATGAATGCAACCACAGGGTTGTAACCTCTACAACAGGGGTGTCAAACTCGCATCGTCACGTGACATATTGCAACTTCCCTCCCTTTTACTAAACCGGGCGTGGGCGTGGCCAGCTTGTGACGCAGCGGCCTGCAGGCCGCGAGCTTGATACCCCTGTTCTACAAGGTAGATCTTAACAGGAAGCAGGGCGAAGAGTGGTAATGTAGATTGAGATAACTGTTGCCAAAGGAATTTCAGCTTGGAAACAACTTTAAAAATTAAAAGCAGAAGCTTGAGCAGAGCTTGTAATCTCCCTCTAGCAGATGCAGTCACTCCCAATTTAGTTCAACATGCTCCCACATGTCCACATTTTCTGGAGGCAGGCAGCTAAAATCTTCTGAGTCTTCAATGTCAGCTCTTTACATAGAATATTTCACTCATTCCTTCGAGAGGTTACTAAAGCATGGATGAATGTAACAAAATTTTATTTTCCAAAGGAGGTTATTGTTTATGGGAGAGAAATGTTGCTTATGGGAGATAACGTTGACTATAACCAAGCCTGCAACTGTGTCAGGTTGAGAATCACTCTAGGCTGTGGCTATCTTTTGGTGGGTAATAGCCTCTTCACCAATTCTCAAGGAAGTGAAGATGCAGAATTCCTTGTCATGCTGAATCTCTCTTTCTTCTCAGGATAAGAAGGAGGATCGTCCCACAGTCATCCTTGGTTTGACACTTAAAGGGATACACATCTATCAGGTAAGAACATCCATTGCATTGGAATGCAGATATCCCTTCAGGTATATAAGATCTCACTTTATTAAACTTGACTTTAATGTTTCCATGGGTCACATTTTCAGTGTACAAGTATATACAAATGAGTATTGTGCATGCAATGCAAAGTAGCCAGGCCACAATTAGAAAGTCGGTCCAATGTCAATAGATACAAGTCTTTCTGGAATAGAAGAGTTATGTACGTTGGACCAGGCTTATATTCAGAAACAAGTCACATTAAGTTCAGTTCAGTTCTTGGGCATGAGTTTCAGCCATAATATAGTGTTATAACCAGAGCCAGTTTGGTCCAGTGGTTAAGACAACAGGCTAGAAAGCAAGAGACTCTCAGTTCAAGTCCCGCCTTAGCCAGGAAAGCTAGCTGGGTGACTTTGAGTCAGTCATTCTCTCAGCCCAACTCACAGCCCAGTTCAACTCACAGGGTTTTGGTTGTGGGGAAAGGAGGAGGAGGAAGGTATGGTTGCATATGTTCTCTGCCTTGAATAAAAATAATAAAGTTGGGATATAAATCAATAAGACTAGTGTTAATTCTTCGGTATATTCACAAGTACTCGTGTTACTTTCTTCATCATCAGTAGGATTGTAGGAGAAAATGGTTGGGGCTTTTTAAATTTTGTTTTAAGATTTGGATATTAAGAGTATTTGGGATTTTATCACTGTTTGATTAATTTTATTAGTTATTATTAGACAATAAAAGATAAGCCAGAAATTTTCTATAGATGTTTTGCTCATTTGTTTCACTAAAAAGTAGACTATATGATATTAACTCTATATTTTAATTAAATTTTTATTCTGACATTAGCTTGCAGAATTATTTCTAAATAATTTTGATTACATAGTTGCAGTGTAGTTCCAAATTACATATTTGAATTTAATCAGATGGTTATATGACAAACCTTAAATACAACAAAGTAAAAATAAGCTTTTTTTAAAGCTCATATAAGACTTGTTCTTGACTAGATTATTTTGTAATATCTTTATCCTTAGTAAATCATATAAACAATTGCACGATCTGTTATATCCAACCACATTCTGCTTATATGACTTGAGGTTAAGCATACCCGTTAATGTATCACCATTAAAAGATTTAAATTTCTTTGATTAGTTCAAAAAGGAATGTGAGATGAGCTTCTCACATTAATAGACACCCTACAAATGTGATAATTACTGTATGTTGAATACTTTCAAAACATATGTTAAGCATTGGATTATTACATATGCATCTTGAAAGAAAAGGTAAAAGGAATTTCAATCAAATATTTTTGAAAAGAAAATTAAGGAACTTTTGTATAGTTATAAATTAAATCTATAAAAACAAGGAAAGTCCCTGGTCCAGATAGATTTCTTATATATACTTTATTATTGTCATTGCATGTATACACACAGTATACTCATACAACAAAATTCACATAACACCTATTAGACATTTTAATGGAAATTTTGGCTTCAGTATTGTTGATAATATATAATGAAGTTAATGTCATCAGAACATTTCTTTCCTCATTTTACTGAGGTGTACATTCTGAATTTCATATTAACATCAGGTAAAGAATTGATATTCAATGTTCTTGTTAAAATGTTGGCAATAACTTTAGCATGGTGATTTCAAAAAATATATTTCCTTCCGTAGTTCATCCTGCCCGATCCAGCTTTACAAAAGGAAAGCAAACCTACAATAATATTAAACTATTAGTAGATAATTTTAGAAATTCAACATAAAGATGTCATTGTAGCATTTTTTTAGGATGCAGAAATAGCCTTTCTGGATCAAATTTTAGAATCATGTTTTTTGAGGGGGGAAATGGATTCTCATGCGTTTAATATTGTTACAGGAAATAAACCATGTTCGTCAACTACTTTATGATTTTCCCTGGTCGTATATTGGAAAAGTTGCATTTTTGGTAAGTGTTAAATATGACTTCTTAAACCTACTTTTAGTTTAAATCATGTTATTTGTTAAAAGCTTGAAACAGATAAATATAAATTAAATAAAAAATGTGCTGGTATGAACATATATGAATCTATATACCTGTGTGTGTGTCTTCAAGAACAGAAATAGATAAAATGTAATTTAACCTGTAGTTCTGCAGTCCTGCAGTCCTTTATTTATGTACCCAAGAATTAATTCAAGTGAATTAAGTGAGCTTCTATATAGAATTGCAATGGTAGTGTATTAAAATAAAATAAATTGCAGTAGCAATGCCAAGAGAGTGCAGTGAGTACATAGGAGGAGAAAAGAAACCTGCACACACAAATGAAAATAGTCCCAATTTTTGGTTAAGGCTAACGGACTTTTTGTATAACATAGAGTACATGTCTTTTACTGGTCAGCCTGATGGCTAACTTATTACTTCTTCCATCTCATATATTAAATCACCTAGGAAATTAGTAAGATAGTAGTGGATCCACTGAGCCCTCCCTGTTCTCCAAATTTTCTCAGAATGAACTCGCGGTCCCCTTATAGAGAGTTTCCAAGAGATGAATCTGTCCAGGCCTGAAGTGCTTTGGGAAAGAAGTAGTAACAAAATTGTAATGTGCTTCAAGTCCTCTTTACTATGTTTCTGTGAGGAGGACAAAAATTCTGAGTGCTAGAAATGTGATATGCCTGCTGCTCTGGCTCTGGCAAAAACTATGATGATTTATGTCCAAAGCAAAGACAACCAGTCAATAAGAACCCAATCTTGATTTCCTTAGAATGGTATATCTCCTTTAAGGTTATCACAGGAGGATGGTCACCTTCTGATGAGCACTCTAGCTTCTACATTGGCATATGAAGCTGCCAGATCTCTCCAGGTTCACTAGGTGCATATAAGCTGCAATAATAATAATAATAATAATAATAATTTATTATTTCTATACCGCCCTTCTCCCTAGGGACTCAGGGCGGTTTACAGCCTTCACTAAAATACCCATATACAAAAATAAAGCTGCTTTTTCAAGAGGCAACTAGACTTTCTGGTTTTTCTTCAAAGATGTTTCGCTTCTCATCCAAGAAGCTTCTTTAGCTCTTGCATAAATGCCATTAATATTACTAGGTTTGTTCTCACAGTCAGCCAGATGTTCAGACTGGATTTTGCATTTTTGTTTACCTATAGAGTCCTTCCCAGGACCTGGGATAGGCAGATGTGGATGTTTGATGGTGCTAAAGGCTTCGTCACAGATTGTAAACTGTTCTAAGTAAAGCTCCCTTTTGCAATTGATTGATGGTGATTTTGTCAGTGCTGATGTTCCCTTGCCTTCATTGCAAGGAACATTTCTTGCAATCTAACCCTTTTAACCGAAGGTATAGAGACTGTCTAAATCAGCGGTTCTCAACCTATGGGTCTCCATCCCTTTGAGAGTCAAATGGCCCTTTCACAGGGGTCGCCTAAGACCATAGGAAAACACATATTTCCGATGGTCTTAGGAACCGAGACACCACTCCTCTATCTGTCTCCAGGTAGGTCCACCCATATGCAAATAGACTACTGCAAAAAAAAAATCTGTACCATGGGAACTTCTGAGCATGCACAGAAGCTGAATTTCTGGCACTGCGCATTTGTCTCCATCTTGTTTTTGGCTTTTTTTTTTTTGCAATTTTTTTTAAAAGTTTGGCACTGCACATGTGTGTGTGTGCAAAACGCATGCGCGCCCACAAGGCATGGGCACACAGTGCAGAGGAAGTGAACCCGCAGCGAGGTAGGTTAGAACCCACCCCTGAGTTTCCTCACCACAACATGAGGAACTGTATTAAAAAGTTGCAGCCTTAAGTAGGTTGAGAACCACTGGTCTAAATGCAATGCCTGCACTGAGAGATGCACAATACTGCTTCTTTTGCTGCTGTTCCCCTCCTAAAGATAACCATGGATCATTAATACAGCATGAACGCCCCAAATTTGGTTTTTAAAATAGTGCATGTAAACTATCAAAGAGGAGCTGTAAGAAGACCACCTGGGAAATTCATAGATTTCAGCCTGAGTTTCACAACCTGACAATCAGTTGCTTATTCAAATGATGCTGGCTTCCAGAAAAGTTGCAGAATGCTTTAAATTCATCTGCAGAGCCTCAAAATGGCAGCAACAGTTGTTTCTTTGTGCCCCAAGGTTGGGTGGGGGGAGAGGGGGAGTTGTCACAGCAACAGATCTGCAGCCCAATCGCGATGCCTTTTCTTTGCAGTGACTGTGGTGACAATAGAGCAATTTTAATCCAGAAGGAGAGCCGAGGCGCCTATCCATCAATCAGCAAAGAAATCTGGATGGAGCCAGCAGACCCAGCAGGCAGCCTTTTTTTAAAGCTCTGGTTTACAGAACTTTGCCTTCGTCCCAGGCTGTGTCTGGGGTGATGAATTTGTCTGCTAGATGGCAATATTCAAATAAGTTAATGGTTCCCTTCGGAAATTAAATTGGTTCCGCCTTCCCTGCCCTTGCCCCTTAAATTTATCAAATCAAAGCAGAATGCTTGGAGGCAATCTGGGTTTAGCTGGCAGGGGAACCTTCAGAGGCAATATTATTTGTGTTTTTACTGCCAGCATCAAGCAGCTGCAACTCAGCTCCTGCAAGGGACTCAAATGTCTTTTCTTAAGGTGGATTATTATAGGCAAGATCATACTTTTCAATTAAGGCACCTTGTGAATCTGCCTCTTCACGCTGCAGCATTGTTTTTGCTTGAAAGCTAGGTTTCCTTGGATATTCAATTGTACATGAATTCAATTGCTGAAATTAGAGCTGGATCCCCCCATGTCCTTGAACTTGAGAAGTTGAGTCATCAGAGAATCGCTGCAGAGGGAGGATAATTTTTCCTCCTTTTTGATTTTGGTAAAAAAGATGGCGTTTTGGCCACCAAGGTGGATCTGAACTTTAGATCCACCAAGGTGGATCTGAACTTTAGCTCAATATAATTAAGCTGGTATTTTCAAATATAGAATTGCCCAAGCATTTCCCTTCTTCCTTTTTGTAATGGTATGGGATGGTATTGTTATCCTTAATTGCTGCAACGTTCTGCCTGGTTCAAGAGAATATTCAGCAAAATAAATCGTTTCCTTTTCCTCACCAAAAAGGGGCTGATTGCAACTATGGTGGATAATTTCAGAGAATCATTGTTTGCTTGGTTTCAAAGAAGGTACAGAAGAGCAGCCTTACATGTACATTAGTCTTCCTGTTCAGAATATTACTCTGTTAGAGATATGGTAGTTATAGTGGGAATTCTCTATTCCTAACTCACACCATTCATTTGTTGTGGTTCTTCTTTACAATGTGTGCAAATACTGTATAATGTGAGGATGAGAAGTTTCATCTTCAAAATCATGGTACTGTCCTGTCTTCTTTGGTACATCTGCTGCTTCTGTTCTACATATTTACATATTTATTTATTTGTACATATTTACATACTTATTTGTATCTCAACTTTATTATTTTTACAAAAACTGAAGGCAGCAAAACAACAGCCCTGTGAAGTGAATTGGGCTGAGAAAGAGTGACTGACCCAAGATCACCCAGCTGGCTTTCATGCCTAAGCCGGGACTAGAACTCAGAGTTTCCTAGTGATTGACCCAAAGTCACCTAGCTAGCTTAACACATAGCAAAGGTGAGACTTGAACTCATGGTCCTCCGCTTTCTAGCTTGGTGCCTTAACCATGAGACCAAACTGAGGCTGGTTGAGATTAGATATTATTAGTTCTTCTGCTGTTGGAATCAGTTGTTTTATTTATTATTAAATTGTAACATTTCTATCCATTATCCTTAAACATGATTCCACATAAGGGTGACATTAATTACCCCCCACAACATAACTATTTTCTATAAGTTGGAAAGAAGTAAACGTAAAAACTATTTGAAAATGTTAAAAAAATAACCCTCTAAAACCTCTAATGCTAGAAAGATACAATAATACCATTTTAAGCGAAGCACTGGATGAAGAGGTATGTCTTAGATTGGTACTGAAAGCTTTAAAAAGCTTGGTGGTCAGTTGCAACAAATAAGGAAGGAAGAAATTGAATTATCCAGTAGTGTTTGGTATCTTATTGGGGTTTTTTTCTATCTCTCCTTCCTTTTTCTCCGCTATTTTCAGCAGCAAAAAAACTTCTATGGTAACTAAACACCAAGAAGCAAACGCTTATCTTTTTTGCTACTCTTACATAAAAGTGTTTTCCTGAAAAAGATGAACCAAGATAACTGGAACCTAGGATAATTTTCACTCCATGCAATGGGACATAATCAATGCTCTACTGTTGATGCCAGTGTTGACTGGCTACTACTATTGACTCACTTATGTTCCTTCTCTTGCAGAGGCCATCATTCTTCCATTTGCCAATCCAACATGGAAGCCCCTCTTGTAAGCCTGGATGAAGAGTTTGAAGATCTGAGGCCATGCTACATTGCAGATAGAGAAGAGAAAGGTCATTATTTTTATGGCTCTTCAACTCAGCACTTGGAAGATCCTTCTCTTTCTGAGCTTGAGAACTTCTCTTCTGAGATCATCAGCTTCAAGTCCATGGAAGATTTGGTCAATGAATTTGACGAGAAGCTCAACATTTGCTTTCGGAATTACAATGCCAAAACAGAGAACTTGGCTCCCGTGAAGAACCATTTCCAGATCCAGGAAGAAGAGGAGAATCTGCAGGATGAAGAGTAAGTCAAGAAATGAACAGTCATAGAAATTGTTTCTGGTTAGCACTTTCTCAGTGTTTTCTACCTGAAGACATCTAATAGAACATCTACTGAGTCAAAGAGATTCCAGCTTTTCTTCTTCCTTTTTATTATTTTTATTTCCCCTTCATAAAAAGTGATTTATTTTTAAGTCCCCTTCATTGGAATTGAATTATGGACTCAAATTATTTGAAAGGCTCCAAGTTGAGAAAATCTGATTTGGTATAAAGCATCTATTCAGATAGATGCAAAATTAAGTCCATTAAAAATAAAACATCCCAAAGATGCAATTGCATTTTTGTGCAACTTTTAAAGAAAACCGCTGCAAGCAAATGTAAAAACAAGAAACAGTCCAAACATTCCAACAGAAAAGCAGAATTAAATTTATAGATTCTTCCTTTGTTAATGTACCAATTGTGTATTTTAGTTTTTATTCCCTAGATCAGGGGTCCCCGGTCTGGGTCCATGGCCTATTAGGAACTGGGCTGCGCAAGCGAGCCAAGCTATATTTATGCATGTGTAGGATCTAGGTAGCATGTGAAACCATGCCCCTGCAGGTAGTCCTTGACTTTAAGATTATTTGCTAACAATGGTTCAAAGTGATGAAAGGCTCTGGAAAAGTGATTTATGACCAGTGCATGAAATTGTGACCACTGCACCACCCCTGTGGTCACATGATAACAATTCAGACACTTGGCAAGTGGCTCTCAATTAGGACCAGTTGCGGCATCCTGCAATCACTTGATCACAATTTGCAACCTTCCCAGCTGGTTTCCAACAAGCAAACTCAATTGGGGAAGTTGGATGTGCTTAACAATCATAGTAAACATTGTCCTAAAATTGGGTCTGGTCATGTGATGACTCATTTAACAACCATATCACTTAGTGACCAAAATTCCCATCCAGGTTGTGGTTGTAGGTGCAGGGCCAACTATAATTACTATTATAATAATTTCTAAATTTGCAGCTTTACAGATGAGTTAGCATAGGAAACCTTTGTGCAAATTTCTGTTGGCCTGGTGCATTTCTGCTTTTATTACTAACTAGCTGATTACCCAGCGTTGCCTGGGTATTTATTAATCCCAATCTTGTATTAGACAGGAAAAGAAATGAATTATATCTATAGTGTCAAATCAAAGCAATTTTATTTACAGGGTTTTAAAAGTATAGGGACATTGTTCAAATCCCAGCTATGGAACCTGTAGACAGCTGGGGGATTTAGAAGCGTCATCCCCCTGCCTCTGCCACCACCTGTTTTACCATTTCCTCAAATTGGGCCAAAAATCCCTGAGCTGGCCCATGCTGTGCCTCCTCCACTCCTGCTGAAATAGGCTGGGTCTCCTCGCTGGCCTCCATACCTGTTTTCTCTCAGTTGGGGTGGTCCTGTCCTTTGCATGATGAGTTGGGGTGAAGGACGATCCTGGGAACACGGGCCGAAGCTGTGAGGTGGGGGCGGATCTGTTTAGGCTGTGGCAGGCTCAATCAAAGCCCTCTGTATTGGCCTAATCAGGCTTTGGTTGAAATTGCTTTAGGCCAGGGGTCTGCAACCTTAAACACTAAAAGAGCCACTTGGGCCCGTTTCCCATAGAAAACAAAACAACGGGAGCCACAAAATCTGGGTGGGCGTGGCCAACTCAATGTCACTCACTCCCACCCAGTCACATGACCCCCCCA
>JANHGD010003461.1:0-13544 GCA_027560375.1 Imantodes cenchoa | reverse complement strand
CTTAGACTTATATACCGCTTCATAGTGCTTTACAGCCCTCTCTAAGCGGTTTACAGAGTCAGCCTATTGCCCCCAACGATCTGGGTCCTCATTTTACCAACCTCAGAAGGACGGAAGGCTGAGTCAACCTTAAGCCGGTGAGAATCGAACTGCTGAACTGCTGGCAGTCAGCAGAATTAGCCTGCAATACTACATTCTAGCCACTGCGCCACCATGGCACTAAACAACCAGCATAGAATAATGAAATGGTTTAGAACAGAGCTCCCCAATCTTTCTGGGTTGGCAGCCCAGAGGTGGGAGGGAGGGACAAGTGCCTTTATACATACATGCTTGTGCGGATGGGGGCATGCATGTGCGATGCAAATGAGGGCATGAGCATCCGCGTGACACTCACAGCAATGCTAGCGCAAGTGGTGTGTGTGCGCACGCAGCCCAAAGTTTGGGGATCCCTGGTTTAGAAGCAGAAATCAGAAACTTTAACAACTTGCTGTTTATATTGGGTCTGATGTATTGATGGCCACTTTCAAAAACTGCAACTTTTGCCCACCAAAATTGGGGTAAGGATAGTGGAGGATTTTAAGAGATGGAACATTATGCCTTAGTCCTTTGCAATGGTGGGGAAATTCTGGAAATTCAAGTAAACACATCTTAAAGTTGCTGAGGTTGAGAAACGTTGGTTGATGGTACTTGCTTTGTTCTTTAAAACCTTTCCCATCCATTCCCGTAAAATTGGAGAAATGGGCCAAAACTGGCAGTACTGTGAACAAAGAGAAGCTGCACTTTTTAAAACTTACTTTAGAAGATGACAAAATTCCAACAGTTATCTGGTTTTATTTAATTCTTATTAAAATTTAAGAGCTCAGATGTTGATTTTTTTTTTAAAAAAATATCTTTGAAGTCTCAAAATATTATTCCCCTTTCAAATTAATCATGCACTTATTATTTAAATTTTTTTTTAAAAAAATGTTTTTAATGACACAGAATCCAGCTCTCCTCCCACTAGCCATTAAATATAAAAAGAAAATTTACTGCCCCTAAAATATCAGCCTTAAGGAAACGTTCCAACCATGATTGTAAAAAAATACAACCGTTTTTTTTCCCCTTTCTGTTCTGTGATCAGGGGACGCAGATTATAAAACCAGATGGAGAGAATTATGTCTGCTCCGACTCCCCTACCCCCAGTATGTTTGGCATATTTTTAAATCAAGGCTTTTTTGGCAATGACAGAGAAACACATAAACAAAGCTCCAGTGGTTTGCTTATGTTAGTAAAACCCACAGACAAAAATACTGCCTTAAATTATCTCCTTTGTGGGTGCAGTATATTATAGTTTATAAAGGAAATAAAAGGACTGTTGTGTCTGAGTTCTACTTCCCTCTCTCCCTTCCTCTGCCAAAAAGTACACGAAATGCTTGCACTGTGCAACGCAACTTTGCAAGCTGAAGGAGCAGTGAAAAAAATCTCCATTCCACTGAGGTCAGAAACAGAGTTTACTTTGGAATTTAACAAGCAAAATTCTTCTTAAAATCATATGTAGCTCTCCTGTACTGTCAAATGTGGGTCGCTTGCTGACCATTCAAAATGTGATCACATGACTACCCCCTCTCCCGATGTTGGAAGTTTGAAACTGGTCATAAGTATTTTGGCATGGGGGGAACCCATCATAACTTCAAACAGTTGCTAAGTGATCAGTCTATGTAGATTCTCAGTCATCCAGGTCATGGTTGTCCCAAAGGTGCTTTCTCAATAGGCAACTGGACATTCTTGTTTTTCTTTGAAGATGTTTCGCTTCTCATCCAAGAAGCTTCTTCAGGTGAAGACGCTTCTTGGATGAGAAGTGAAACACCTTCAAAGAAAAAGCAGAAAGTCCAGTTGCCCCTTGAGAAAGCACCTTTGGGATAAGTGACCATCATAAAACCTGTATAAGCAAAATTGTACAATGTACCTCACCATCAGCTCAAGGTACATAGCTTGAAAAACTTTAGATGGAAAGAGATCATTTGAAATTCACAGAGGTGTTTGCCTATAACCTGTGCAAAGTTAAGTAGAGATTTTCCACAATAACTGCATAGGTCAGCTGTCTGGCAGTTTCACATACACCGTGGTTAAGCTTTGAACTAGGCAATAAATAAATAAATAAATAAATGAGGAGACTCAGACCTTTGTTCGAAACGGTGCCCACCTGCCCAGAAGAAAGCCAAAGGTAAACTAAGACTGATTATGAATACCTTGGGGAAAAAGAAAGGA
This sequence comes from Imantodes cenchoa, assembly GCA_027560375.1. Classification (NCBI taxonomy): domain Eukaryota; kingdom Metazoa; phylum Chordata; class Lepidosauria; order Squamata; family Dipsadidae; genus Imantodes; species Imantodes cenchoa. The sequence goes on along the minus strand of JANHGD010003461.1, from coordinate 11,297 downwards.
TAACAGATAGCAATTTCACCGATTTGCTTTCTACTAAATTGGGATTTAGTGAAGTTAAAGCAACCATTTTGAGAACAGAAAAGTTCTCCCTGTTGGCAATTTTCCTGGCCTACTATTTTGCACTTTATTATTTCACACTATAATATTCTACTGCTTTTAATCTTATAGTCAAATGTATTTCAGTTATGAGCCCTAATCAGATAGCAATAGCACTTAGACTTAATGCTATAAAGATTTCCAAACACATGGGTCATATTTACTTATTACCCCTTTTTGTATCTTAGTGCTAAATGTAGGAGGATCTGTACACATAGATATATCGGAGTGCCCCTATAATCCTTCCCTTTTTGGATATTCTTAAATTATATAAACTTTCGGAGAGAAATAGAATAAATGTTTTCATGCAATCAAGAGGTTAAAAAAATAACACACTGTTACAATGCTAATAAGCCACAAACGGATATGGAATGGAAAACACTATGATAGATGGTAAGCTCACATTTTTTGACAATGCCCAATGACACATGAAGCACAACAAGTTGTTACTCAAAGACACTCCCTGAAGTACTCACTCATTGGTAAGAAGTGGAATATCATTCTTTCCTTCTTTATTTGTCATTATATCCCTTTTGATACCATTCAGCCTTCCAGAGTTATCTTTGGCCAGAAGATCAAAAACTTCATTATTATACACTTCTACAACAGAAACCTCAACCCAATGGCTTCCTGGTGACTTTTCTGAAAGAAGCCTGAAAGAAAAAAAAAAGACTTAAAAGACTGGGGGGAAAACCATCTAAATAAGCTATGTTAGTGATCCAGCAGATTAGGACGGCTTGAATGGATACTAAAAGTCCATAACTTTGATATTAGTTGCTTTTCTGAGATACCTGAGCTTTTCTAAAACGTGATTCGAACTATTTATTCACTGCTTATTCTTGTAATATGCTGTAGAGCTCTGCAGTTTTAATCAATTAATTAATTAATTTGTTCATATTTATATGCTGCCCAACTCCCGGGGAACTCTGGGCAGTGTACAACAAAAGCATGAACAGATGAACAAATCAGTAAAAATTTAAACTAGAAATATTAAAATACATATAAAAATTAAAAAGTAATACTATCACTCATCACAAATAGGGGGTGGCCAGTTGAAATCATTCTATCCGGACCCTATCCCCCAAGCCTGCCAGAAGAGCCAGGTTTTAAGGGCTCTGTGGAAGGCCAACAAGGTGGGGGCGGTCTGGATCTCTGGTGAGAGTTGATTCCAAAGCGTCGGGGCCATCACAGAGAAGGCTCTCCCTCATGGCCCCACCAGCCGACATTGTCTGGCTGACGGGACCTGAAGGAGCCCCACTCTGTGGGATCTAACCGGTCGTAGATAACGAAATGTGTGTGGATGATCTTGGGGAAGGAGGGGAAGACATGCTACCTAGGAAACATTCAGATAAGACAGACAGGAGACCCCAGTGACTTAGCGGTCAGAGATAGAAACTTAGGAAAAACCCTAATGGATTAAGCAGTTAAAAGTGGGGGTGCGAGGTCTGTGCCTTCAGATCTCCAATATTGAGAATATTGCACTATTATTATTGCACATATTAGCCCCCCCAGGTTATGGAGATATGACTAGATAAAGGAATTTTATTTTATTGTAAAGTTACACGAAGAAAATATTGCAAAATATTATTAATATATTTATTAACAAATACATTACCAGTTTTCTAAATTAAGTTGTTGGAAGATCACAGGCTACTATAGATAGAGGCATTTTATAGGTATTTTACATAGACGTGCTATTTTTGACCCGAGAAGATGCAGTGATACCGTATTTTTCAGACTATAAGACACACCTATATTTAGAGGAGGAAAATAAGGGGGAAAAAAGGGTTTTGGCCTCCACAGGTCCTGTTTTCGCCCTCCCTGGCCCCCAGAAGCACTTTGCAGGCGAAAAACAGGTCCATTTTTGGTCTCCCGAAGACCCGAACCCTCCGCTCATCCTGTTTTTGCCAAAAACGTGCCCATTTTTGGCCTGCAGAGTACTTCTGCGGGCCAGGGAGGGCAAAAACAGGATGCACGGAGGATTCGGGGGGCCAAAAACAGGCCTGTATTCAGTCTATAAGATGCACAGACATTTCCACTCACTTTTGGGGAGGGGAAAGTGTGTCTCATAGTCCCTAAAAATACAGTAATTCAAAGTCTAGTGTACAATTATAATTTCATGTACAGTATATATCAGGCTGAATCAAAACGAGGTCTTCCTTGACTAGAAGGTTGCCTGAGCAAGTCAAACTTTTTCCCAGGACTAGTAGAAGATCTCTTTGTATGAAAATGGAATTGAAACGTAACAGCATATATCTAGCAATTCAAGGTGTTATATTCAATCTCTGGCATGTAAGATCTCAGAGTTTATGTACAAACTCTCAAGTCATATGCTGCAACAGCTTGCATAAAGAACTGCACAGTTTGAAGACTGATGTTTAAATTATTGAATAGGACAACATGCAATAAACATAGCCAGCAAAGTTTCTTCCACTGACAATTGCTCATATTTTCAGCCTATCTATGTACAAGTTCACTAGTTTCCTTGACAGATAGCAGTTTTCATTTGATCTCTCAATAATTCAAATGCTCAAGGGTATTTTGCAGAACATACAGTGCCCTGATTCAGAAGTGGAAGGGGCACCCAGCTGCTTGTGCACATCTGCCATTGTCCTTTATTAAAAGACTATCCCTCAAATTTCAAAGAACAATCTGATAATTGTAAAAAGAGGAAGCCCTATTTGTACAGTAAATATACAAAGCCCTGATTGAAAATCACAAAGAATAATGGAGAAAAGGCATCAATCACTACAACAGAGACAGACTTGTACAGAAACACTATGAGTGAAAAGTGTAAATAATTCTTTACTGAAACTGCAACCATTTGCTGTCAGCTGATTTATTTAATCTAAGTATACTGATAAGTGATAAATGCCCACTTTCGTATTTTCTGAATGGGGGTTCACAATTATTTAAATTATTGGCCACGGGAACTATTCAAGTTCCACTCAGATGATTTGCTCTTTTCATGATTGATTGAGGAAAAATAAGATCCAGTACAGTAAATGTATTAATGATGTCCATCTGTCATTGGAATGATGATTACATCACAGCAACTTCCTCAGAAAGGCCTTTATGTTCTGTAACAATCTGCCAAACAACTCTGGAAACTTTCCATTCTTAGACCGATTGTAAAAAAATCTATTACAGTATCCTTTTGAGACATGGATTTTGTTAAGCTTTTTAAAGAATGCATTGTTGAGGGTTTTCCCCCCCCTCCGCTTCTTGTCTCCTTGATTGGAACTGCAACTTTGAGACTCTTATGGTAATAAGTAGATAATTTTTTCTGAAAGAAACCTGAAATACACACATGCATAGACATAAACGTTCAATATAGTCAATACCTGAATACTTCTTTGCTGGCTCTAGGAATGATTCCTAATTCTGTCTCATCTTCCACTGAGAAACGGAAACTGTTTTCAAGTTGTGGGCCCAACATTGTGTATGTTTTCCCACTGCCAGTCTGCCCATAAGCCATAATACACACATTGAACCTGAAAAGTAGAGAGAGAAGTGATTCTTAAAAGCACTCTTAAGTGGTCAAAACTAAACCTCGGAAGGAAGCTTACTATTTTGCTGAGTCTAGTATTGTTTGTTACTAGTTGTTCTAGTCCTAGATTGGTAATAGCATTGTAAAGAGTTGAGTGTATGGGTTCAGTTATACATTCATTTAGGGTCCAGTTGATATGAGGTAGGTTGAGGTCGCCAAGAAAAATGCGAGGGTGTGGGTAGGAGGCTGCCCACGTTAGTAGTGAGGTTAACTTGTTCGCTTGTGTGATATTGTAATCAGGAGCTTTATAACATAGTAGGAAGCGAAGTGTGGTATTTAAGGTCAGTTCGCAGATGATGGTTTCTTGAAGATCGAGATGATGTCTAACTTGGATATTTTTTAGGTTTAGTGATTTTTTTATAGAAGATGGCAACTCCATCTTCTCTACGGATTTCACGATCAGAGCGATAAACATGATAGTCTCTTTCTGTGATAATGGAGTCAAGGAGGGATGCGTTCAGCCATGTTTCCCAGACAAATATAATGTCGAATTTAGGAGTTTTCAGTAGGAGGAGGAATTCAGGTATTTTGTTTACAATGCTTCTTGTATTCATTAGTTTGCATTTAAGATCAGCAGTGGGTGATGATGGAGGGAGTAAGAGGCATGCATACCTAGTTTTGGATAATGATGGTTTGGTTTTGGTTGAAGATGGTTTGGATTAATCCCAGGGAATTAATGAGGGAGGGAGTCCCTGTAGCACTATAGCAAAAGCTCTCAAGGACTCCCACCTCTCCAACTTCCCACAACAAGCACATTGTCCTTTGTCCCAACTGGTCCCTCTCACTGGCCAGTTGTGGGAGGACCACTCATCCCAAATCCTCCATCCAGCTCCCACTCACTTGGGAGTGAGTGGAGATAATTGTAGGTTATTGATGGAGATGTGATGGTGTTCTGGAAGATTGTGAGTATGAGTGGGCCGGGGGTGAGATACGAAGCCGCCCCCCCCCCCCCCGTTGAGTGTTTAAACAGAAGCAGGTGGGAGCGGGGTGCCTCTCCCTGGCCAAGTATGAATGAGGTATGCCTGTCGGGGGGTAGGCAGGCCGATGGGGTGGGGGAGGGGATCTCTAGGGGGCAAGAGGTTTGGGAGATCCCAGTCGTAACTGGGAGGGGTAGACATGGTGGGAATCGAGGGGTAGCCACTCTTGGGGAATGAGGGTTCGCTATCTCAAAGCAATCCCCTGTTCCGGCATCTCCGGTTCAACCCGGATATCTGGTGACCAGGGAATTCAGGGCCCTGGGCTCATGCTGCTGCTATTGAATGCCAGGTCTATTGCCAACAAGGCTCCCCTTGTATGGGACTTGATACTGGAAGAGGAAGTGGACCTGGCATGCATAACTGAGACCTGGCTGGGCCAGGAGGTGGGTGTTCCCCTCTTTGAGATATGCCCAGATGGGTTTCAAGTATGGCATCAGCCACGACCCCAGGGAAGGGGTGGAGGAGTGGCAAGTATAGCTCACCATAGTTTTCATCCTTGCAGAATCCCTGATCCGGAGTTTGTCGGGTGTGAGTTTCTTCTTATGAAGCTGGACTCAGGGGTTCAGTTGGGCCTATTGCTGACGTATCTGCATCCTAGCTGCGTCGCAAAGGCCCTACCTGAGCTGCTGGAGGGAGTAGCTGGGCTGGTGATGGAGTTTTCCAGGCTTATGGTGCTGGGGGACTTCAATCTGCCGTTGCTCGGCAAAACCTCTGATGCAGCTCAGAAGTTCATGGCTTCCAGGACAACTATGGACCTGACTCAAGTAGTTCAGGATCCGACCCCTAGGGGGGGGGGTGTCACACGCTTGACCTAATGTTTCTCTCGAGGCAGTGGAGAGATGATCTGAAGTTAAAAGGTTTAGTCATTTCTCCCTTGTTGTGGTCAGATCATTTTCTGCTGAGGTTAGACTTCACGGCACCACTCCTACACCGCAGGGAGGTGGAACCGATTAAGTGGTTCCGCCCAGGCACCTAATGGACCCGGAAGGGTTCCAGAGGGAACTTGGGGAGATACCTGAATCCCTGGTACACAGTTTGGCTGAGTCTTTAGTTGCTGCCTGGAATAGGACGGCATCTGGAGCATTGGACCGGATTGCACTTTTGCGACCTCTCTGTGGCAGCGGATCCAGGAAGGCTCCTTGGTTTACTGAGGAGCTACGGGAGATGAAGTGCCAGAAGAGACATCTAGAGTGACACTGGAGATCCAGTAAAGCTGAATCTGACTGAACACTACTAAGATCCTTTATTAGGATCAGGGATGGATTACTACCAGAATGGGGCACTCTGCTTCCCAGTAGCGCTCCGAATATTGCGCAATGGCTCCAGTGCCGTTGCAAGCAGACCATAGGGCGCTGCCATCTTTTTTGTTTATTTTTGCTTCCTGCGCATGCGCAGAAGCAAAATCTCGCGAGGGGACGCTCGCTCGTGCGAGATTTCAGTGATTTTTTGCTTCCGCACATGCGCGGAAGCAAAAAGATCACCAAAACCTTGCACGCACGAGTGTCCTCTCGCGAGGGGGTGCTCATGCGAGTGAGATCAGGGGCGTGTTCCTCGCACCGGCACTCCTAAGGTTGTGTGCACGCATCCTAAGGTTGTGCGTGTGGGTGCGTCCCCACGCTTCCCCGCGCTCACGATCTTGCTTCCTGTGCATGCGCAGAAGCAAAATCTCACGAGCGGATGCTCGCTCGCATGAGATTTCAGTTATTTTTTGTTTCCGCACATGCGCGGAAGCAAAAAAATCACTGAAAACTCATGCACATGAACGTCCCCTTGTGAGAGGACACTTATGTGTGTGAGATTTTGGTGATTTTTTTGCTTCCGCGCATGCGCGGAAGCAAAGAATTGCCAAATTCGCACGCAAGCGAGCATCCCCTCGTGAGATTTTGCTTTCTATGCATGCAGAGGGAGCAAAATTGCGCGTGTGGGGATGTGCATGGGGATGTGTGCACGCACACACACAACCTTAGGATGCGTGCGCATCGCATCGGAGTCCCGGTGCAAGGAACCCGCCCCTGATTAAGACTTATTTAGTGGCGTTGTGAGCGGCAAAATGTGCGCATATTTCCGCTCTTATTGCATCTGCCGATTCATGCCCAGCCGCCCTGTTTAGGGTGACCCATTCCCTTCTTAATGTCAGGGGAGCGGAGGAACCCTTACAGGGCAGAGCTGAGGAAATTGTACAGTTTCTGGCGGATAAAGTCGCTCAGATTTGGACAGACCTGGACTCTGATTGGACAATTCAGGCCGAGACGACAGGGGCAAGTCTTAGTCTCATTTTGTGGGCTGAATTTGACCTAGTTACTCCTGAGGATGTGGACAAGGCCATAGGGGCTATGAGCTCCTCCACCTGTTTGCTGGACTTGTGTCCCTCCTGGCTGATTTTGGCCAGCAGCCAGGTATCACGAGGCTGGTTCCAGGCATTGGTCAACGCTTCTTTGAGAGAGCGGTCTGTGCCGCACCCTCTAAAAGCTGTGGTGGTGAGGCCCCTCCTCAAGAAGCCTTCCCTGGACGCATCAGTTTTGCAGAACTTTTGTCTAGTCTCCAACCTTCCCTATGTGGGTAAGGTTGTTGAGAAAGTGATGGTGCTCCAGCTCCTGTGGCTGTTGGATGAAATGGATTATCTAGACCCGTGATGGCGAACCTATGGCACGGGTGCCACAGGTGCACGCGGAGCCATATTTGCTGGCATGCGAGCTGTTGCCCTAGCTCAGCTTCAATGTGCATGTGCGCACCAGCCAGTTGATTTTTGGCTCACACAGAGGCTCTGGGAGGGTGTTTTTGGCCATCGCTGATCTAGACCCTTTTCAATTGGGTTTCAGGCCCAGCTTCAGCATGGAAACTGCTTTGGTCGCCCTGTTGGATGATCTCTGGCAAGCCCGAGATGGAGGTTACTCCTCCATTTTGGTGCTACTTGGCCTCTCAGCTGCTTTCGATACCATTGACCATGGTATCCTTCTGCGTCATCTTGGGGAGGTGGGAGTGGGAGGCACCGTGTTACAGTGGTTCTCCTCCTATCTCTCCGACAGTATGCAGTCGGTGTTGGTGGGAGGACAGAAGTCGACCCCTAGGCCCCTTGTTTGCAGGGTGCCTCAGGGCTCGGTCCTCTCTCCCCTCTTATTTAACATCTACATGAAACCGCTGGGTGAGATCATCGAACGACTCGGAATGAGGTATCAGCAATATGCTGACAATACCCAGTTATACATCTCCACCCCATCTCAATTCAGGGAAGCAGTCGATGTGAGGTGCCTGGACGATGTGAGGGTCTGGATGGGAGTTAACAAGCTCAAGTTCAACCTGGACAGTATCCCAGCTGCTTTGGATACTGCTTCCTAAGGACAATTCCGACTGTCCCTCTTTGGTTCTTGGTGGAGAGAAATTAACTCCCTCAGAACGGGTCCGCAATTTGGGTGTTCTCCTAGATCCACAGCCAAAATTGGATCAACATCTGTCAGCTGTGGCTAGCGGAACCTTCGCACAGGTTTGCCTGGTGCCTCAATTGCGGCCCTTCTTGGAGCAGGAGGCTCTACTCACGGTCACTCATGCCCTTATCACCTCATGGCTTGATTATTGTAATGTGTTCTACATGGGGCTACCCCTGAAAAGTGTTCGGAGACTTCAGTTGGTTCAAAATGCAGATGCGAGAGCTGTGGTGAATACACCAAGATTCACCCATGTAACACCGATTCTTCGCCAGCTGCATTGGCTACCTATCAGTCTCCGGTCACAATTCAAGGTGTTGGTTCTTACCTTTAAAGCCCTACATAGCATTGGACCAGGATATCTCCAGGACCGCCTGCTACCACATACCTCTCTACGGCCGGTTATATCCCACAGAGTGGGTCTTCTTTGGGTCCCGTCAGCCAGACAATGTCGGCTGGCGGGACCATGAGGGAGGGCCTTCTCTGTGATGGCCCCGATACTTTGGAATCAACTCCCACCAGAGATCCAAACAACCCCCCTCTCTTGGCCTTCTGCAAAGACCTTAAAACCTGACTCTTCCAACAGGATTGGGGGACAGGGACTGGGTAGAATTATTTAAACCGGACACCCCGTTTGCTATGAAAGAAAATATTGGTTTTAATTTCTTGTATGTATTTTAATATTTTTAATTTGATTATAATGATTTGTTCATCTGTCTATGCTATTGTTGTACACCACCCAGAGTCCCTCGGGAGTTGGGCTGCATATAAATGTGAACAAATAAATGAAGTATAGAAACAACTATACACATACAGACTACAAACAACTGTCACCACAATAGTGCCAGTGCTGCTTCCCAGCCGGGATGTTAAAAACTGAGAATCAGAGAGGAGAATGTCAGTGTCAGTCAAAAAAGAGCCCCAGAGATGGCATGAGACTTGAAATCAGGCTTTTGACTCTGGGAGGTTGCCAAGTGATGGAGCAAGGATTCATTACCTTTACCAGTTCGATTTTCAGCATCCCATTTAGACCCCATAAGGATTTATAGACATTTTCTGTGGGATATAAATGGGAAGCCATGCTGTAGACAGATGTTGAAAGCACATCTGAATTCAAAGAAGACAGGTCTTTATATTTGGAATTCTCTAGTTGTAACAACAGTTTGGCTGCAAGTTACCAGAGGCTGGATTAAACACTAGAGATCCACCACTAATGAACAACGTGGCTGGCTTTTTTTAATGCTGTGGAAGTATTAGCAATTTGATGTTTAAGCATATTGCCAGTCCTGGGTAAATGGTAGAGGCATTTTGATTAGTGGTTTTACTGTACAGTGTATTGTCCCCAACGTTTCTCTTAGATCATCTAGGTTCTGTATAATGTTTGCCTGTTCTAAATCAGGATTCCACCAAATGAATCAATCAATTTTCCTCCCAGCAAAACTTCAGCAGGCTTCCCCATAGTTTGTTGATTAGCAGCTCTTTCTCAAGGACATTGCAGGCAAAATATCCCCATAATTATCTGGCTTTGAAGAGCTACACCCAGCTTTTAAAGTGATAGTATCCTCTTGGGAAAAACGATGCAGAAGTGGAATAGCTTTCTCTGAGTAGAAGACACGTACTGGGAAAACTGAGGAGCCCAGGAAAGGCTTCATTTTACAAAGCAAATTAGAGACTGTAGACTGCTTAAAGGTCAGCAAAATTTGCCTGCAGTCCTTTCTAGATGTGGCCTGTAGTAGATCTATTAAAGGATATTCATAGTGAAGCCGTTGACTCAAAGATCAGATAATTGCCTTTTTAAAGTCCCATCACCTCTGTTAACTCTGTTATTGGAGATCTTCAGGGTTATCTGATTGATCTGTAAGTAACAATTATACTTGTCTCCTCTCTCCTCTTTTTCTGCCTGAAAATTAGACTCGCTGCAATTGTTCCTTTCTCTTCTGGAAGACTCAGGGGTGGGGCAGCTCTCAATTCCCTATTAGCTTCATGAAGTTTATTGGTGTAAGCAACATATTTCTTTATTGCTTCTATTGTGTTAAGGTGGTTTTCAGTATACTTTACAAAGGACTCCCTTAATGAGTTGTTTATTTTTGATTGAGATTAAAATGTCAAAATTTGAGCTCACTGTTCGTGCTTTAAGCAGACATTGCTTAGATATGAAATCCAATACATTCTCCCTTTTTAGGTTCATATCAACCCAGCAGCTGCTGAACAAACAGTGGGAGTCAGGGGAGGAAGGCATCCCCTGTCAAGGAGTGAGAAAATTCTAAAAGCTGTTGGCTTCCTCCTTTCACCTGCAGATCCCTCTCCAAAGAGTTATGAATGCTATATCTATCTGATGGAAGAGTAGAAGCAAAGTTACTCACTGAAGTTGTCTGCTTATTCAATGTGTAGTCTTCCCTTTTCTGCTGCTTTCAGGGGCTTGGTTAAAATCTCTTCTTTCTTTTCCCCATTATTTAAATTATAACTGGAGTAGAAAGCTGGAGTAAAAGGCTAACCTCTCAAGTGATGCAATTTAAAAATTAATTTAAAAGTAGTAAAAGTACTGAAAGAGTAAAAATAGAGAGTAAAAAAGAGCAAAGCTACTGCTCACCATAGCCATCTTGCAGTGTTTTATATTTGTGAATTAGATTGGATTAGTTCTTTGAATGCCACTCTGCTATTATGGTGTTATTACTATTATTATTTGTTGGTTTTAATTGTATTTTTGATTACCCAGAGTCACAGCTGTGAGATGGACAACTTTGTAACTTGGCAAATCAAATGAATACATTAATTCTAGAGAATCTAGATGTTCTTTTTACAAATGTTGACCAGAATTTTTGGGACATTTTTTTAGGATGATCGTGAAAGAGAAATTGGTGGGGTCCATACCTGTATGGAAAAGCGCTGGCTTGGATTGGTTCGGATACCATTTACAACAGTATATTTTCAAGGAAGAGTAAGTGCTGAAGAAATAGTTTTACACACAGGCATGCATATAACTAACTTATTGCAGCATTCTTGACTATTAATGCTTAAGGAGCCCTGGTGGTGCTGCAGGCTAACTCTTCCCACAGCCTGAAGAGCTTGAGGTTGACTCAGCCTTCCATCCTCCCAAAGTTAGTAAAATGAAGATCCAGATTGTTGGGGGCAATATGCTGACACTGTAGACTGCCCAGAGTGCTATAAAGCAGGAGTCCCCAACCTTTTGGACCTCAGGGACCACCAAGGTCATAATTTTAAATTCCGCGGACCACCAAATTCATAATTTTA
>JANHGD010003458.1:71359-84464 GCA_027560375.1 Imantodes cenchoa | reverse complement strand
AAATTAATGTTAAATATATTTTCTCCTTTGCGTGGATGACATCTCTGTCACTCGCCTGCCTCTCTCTCTCTCTCTCCCTCTCTCTCTCTCTCCCTCTCTCTCTCTCTCTCTCTCTGTGCCTCCCCAGCCTCTCTGCCTCTCACAATGGCTCACAAAGGGAGGTATTAACAGAATAACAGTAGATGTTGTGTGTTCTGCCATGAACAAAACTTGTGATCTCATCCCAAGGTTTCAGACAAGCTTGAACCATCTGGCTCCGAGCTGGCGAAAAGCATGCTGGCTATTCCACAGAATCTCAATGTCAGGGCAGAGGGGCAATGGGTCTTTGCCTTATGCCAATCTTTTCTCCCACCTGCCTCTCCCTTCCTTCTACTCCCCCCTTCTCTTCTCCTCCTCCTCCTCCTCCAATAAGACAGCAGCCTGACATTGCAAAACATACCACCAGTTTTTAAACACAGCCCTGACATTTCCTAGTAGGGATTTCATTTTATTTTATTTTGGTATTATGATTTTTTTTCTCTCTCCCTCTGCAGCTCAGGCCTTTTTTCTCCCCCCTTCTTCTACAGCATATCCCACCTCCCCCTGCTTTTATTTCTCTTTCAATCAAATAAAACACCCGGTTTTTTTTCTCTCTCTCTCTCTCCCCCCCCCCCTCTCTCTCTTATGCATGCCCACTCTTTGCAGGGAAGGAGAGGGTTTTCGAAGAGGAGGGTGGAAGGGAGGGTGGAAGAGAAAGTTGGCAATTTAATTCAAACAAAAGAAGCTTGAAATCTATAAGCACAGCAACTGGGCGACTCTTAGCAATAGAATTCTAATTAGTATTCTCCTATTTTTCTTTTAGACAGTTCAGGAATGCCCCCTATTGACACTAAAAGGCAGGCTGGTTAAAAGAGGGAGAGAGAGAGGGAGAGAGGGAGGGAAAGAGGGAAAGAGGGAGGGGGAGGGAAGGAGGGAGGGGAAGAGGGAGGGAGGGGAAGAGGGAGGGGGAGGGAGAGAGAGAAAGAGAGAGAGACTGACTGACAGACTGACTCTCGGCGCCCTCAATGCATGTAAGGTGAGGGGTTTTCTCCGAGAAGGCGCCGTGCGCCAGTTCCCCGAGGGACGCGAGCGAGATGTGTGTCACCTAAGCAGCAGCTGCTGCTGCCGCCGCTTGTTCTTTGGAAAGGTTTCGTCAGGGGACTCCGCGCTTGGAAGACTTTCGGGAGCGAGGCGAAGGTCCCAAACGCTCCCGAGGCTGACGGTGGGAGAGAAGAACCGGGGGAAGGGCCGGCTGAAATGATTCGCCTCCCTGACGAAGAAGCAATAAAGGACACTCCCCCCCCCCCATCGCCCGCTTACTTCGCCGAAGGGGAAAAAGAATCGGGGGGGGGGGGGGATGAGAGGTGTGCCTGCGGATTTCAAAGAGTTACTGTCTTCTATCCAGCTGGTGGAGAGTCTTAAAGGGAGCTGTTCCTGCCAGCTAGAATTTAGTCCGGGCAGACAAAGTGTGGAAAGTTTGCCAGCTAGTGTCCTTTGTGGTGGGAGAGAAGCAATGGTGGCTCCCTCCTTTCTTTATTATTATCTTTTCTTCTAAAATTCTGGGGAGCCGGATTCCTGGTCTGAAGGTTTCAGCCTAAAGACCCATTCCTCCTCCTTTGTGGGGGAAAAAAACAGCAACACATGATCTGCCTATTGTCCTGTTTGCACATTGAATAATTTAATCGATATCAAGAAAGTTGTCCAAAAAAAAAAAATTACGAAAGTTGCCTATTATTATATGAGCTGTCCAGGAGGGATGTTTCTTAAACTCTCTCTTGACCACAAAGATTTAAAAAATGAAAATGCAGGGAGATAATTTGTGCAGCAAGATGCTTTCTAGAAGGTCACTTGGCATGCACTTGACTTTAGTTCTTTCCTTCTCTAAGATGCATTTTGCTTCTGTGTTTTGCCATTTCCTCCCTAATTTGCCTCTTCTGCTTTTTTAATGAATTTGCATTAAAATTCTAATAAGGTATACCCTTATTAGAATAATAACAATAACAACTATTATTATTATTATTATTTTATTATTTTTTATTATTATTATCTGCAGAAGCAGGAGGCTTAACTTTTTGATTCCAATTTAGTCTGGGGAGAGACTGGTGTTGCCTGTCCAGGGACCAGCATGTGTGTCTCCATAAATATCTGATTTGCATGCAAATGTGAGTGGACCCTGGCAGATGTCTTGCTCATCCATTCACATGGAGGTATTTAAACAGACAAGGAGGCTTCAGTTTAACAATAGACCTTAAGAAAAGGGCATAAAGGCTCAGTGTGAGGATTTCCCCCACCTTTCTGCTTAGAAATTTATATGGCTTTCTCTAGGATAGCTGACCATTATGCAATTAAACATACTGTACTCTGGGGAAAATTATAACTTACTGATTCCAGGCTGCTTTTAAAGTGCAAAGCGACCCCTTTCATCTTTCCAAATTTGTTGAAATGATCAAGGGTGCTTAGGAGGAGGTGAAGATAACATCTGCCTATGAACTTGCATGTTATACAGAAACAAAAACCTGGAAGTCAAGTGCAGAGATTTCTCAAAGTGAGGACTTTAGGCCTTTCACAAGGTCACTTCGGTAGGCAAAGTTGTGGAAGAGGCCTGCATATTGAAAAAGAATCCAGTTCTAAGGAAATTCTTTTCCTTTTAGCTGAACAAAATTCTAATTATTCGAAAGAAGACAAGAACTTAGTAATATGTGGTTAAGTATAGATTTTATTTTGGGCTGAAATAGGACCAAAACTTTCAACCTTCATTCTCCAGTTCTTTCTTTTGTTTTGCCCAATGTTATATTATCAATGTACAACCAGTTCTTTCCTCGATAAATGAAGTGAGCAGAACATGTATTTATTTACAAAACTATTTCTAGCCAATATTATGCTCTGCAAAATTATAATGTAATGCTGTCTGTATGCATTCTTTTCAGAATGTATATAACACTTTCTCAAAGTACATTTTACAGAAGTATTTGTGTTATTTTTTAATTCTGTGAGACACTTTTATCTTTGTCCTGAATAGATTTTCTGTTTTATTCTAGTGGTGTTTTTTTTTACATTCCCTCTTCCACTTATGGTCAAGACACTGGTCCCAAATAAAAGATACAAGAAGCAGGCTTTCTTATATCCAAACCAGATAAGACAATATCCTAAAAGATCGCTTTTTAACGATAACCTTTAAAAATGTTTTATTTAGAGGGAGTTTATTTAAAATTAAGGGAGAGTTTAAGGTTTTCTTTCACGACTCCTAGACATTTGTTTGTGTATGGCCTGTGTATTTCACCTTTTGATATTGTGCAGCCCTGTTAGACAAAACCATGCAGTGAATATGTATGTATATGCCTCCTTGCACGCAAGGCACCAGTTGCTGCCTCTTTTGTTGAGCTGTATAGCTAAAATAAAAGACCCCATTTACCAAGAAAACAGTTAACCCTTCTGATCCAAGGCCTTACTGAAGAAGTCTATACAAAGAACTGGGGAAGGAGGAGTATTGTCTTAGTCATGACATTGTTGTGTGGAAAAGCACAGCAGATGTTGTCTGCTATTTTACATGTTTGAGTGAAGCTGAAATCCTGTTCCCTACGAGTGGATCTCAGTTGAAGCCAATGAGCGTTTCTTCTGAGTATACTTTTATTGATTGACTTATGTCCCACTTTGTTACCGAAGTGAGCATTCAAGACGACTAATGGGATGCAAAAAGTTTTAAAACCCTATAAAATTAATAAATGGGTCACTGAAGTCAGTTACAAATCAAAAGTCTACTGAAAGAGGTGAGGCACACACATGGTCTCTGTGCTCAGTGATCTTTTTTTGTGACAGACTTAGCCAACCGTTAATTCTCCAAGTCCAGATTTGCCCTCCAGCATTCCTCTTACATTCCTTTTAGATCAACGTTTCCCAGCTTGATGGCCTTCAGGTATTTTAGACATCATGCAGCCTGAAATAATATTACCAGCATTCAGGCATGGTAGGAGTTCTAGTTCAAAAAACATATGGAGACCAAAAATTGGGAAAATCATTCTAAAAATAAATGAATCTGTGGCGCCTTATTTGAAGGTCGATTTTCTTGTTCTAATTAGACCATAATCATGAAGTTGGTTTCAATGACCTAGTACCTGTATTTTACCTGTATTATAGTACCTGTATTATACTCTTTTATTTATGCAATACTATAGAGGTTCAGAAATCTTCCCTTTTGTTGCTAGTGTTTTACACATTTTTGCTAGTGTAGTTGTTCATTGCTTTCTTGGTAGTTAATGTATCTTGCCAGAAGAAACAGTGAAGTTTATACAGGAATGGAGTTTCAGTAACACAATGCTTTAACTCCTGACTATTTAGATGAAGGCAAGTTCTTCATGAAGACGGAATGATAAATTCCATGTAGGGTGATAGTGAAAGTATGTTCTTTATTATTGGCTTCATAAATTATAAAGGAGCACTGCAATTTAATATAGTACAGAAGCTATACATTATTTCTCTTCTAATCTGAGTTTACTAAAGTTAAAAGAAGTGGTCAAAGTAGTCATTTCTAAGTTTCATATAATCATAAAAATTCCTGTTTTGGAAATAACTTAAATGAGGAAGATAGTTGAGTTATTTCACTAGGTTCCTGTAATGCATCGTAAGAAGATCTCAATATCACTTTGGCTAAATGTAATGTATACTATCCAGTCCAATAGAAAATTTGGGTTTGCTTTCTATACTTGAATTAAGCATAGCTGAAATTAGGAGGAAAAAATCTACATTAATTTCTGGACAGTATTAACAATAGGAAATCCCCTACCCTTTTAATTACTTGATTCCTAGAAATTACTAGAAAAAGTATGAGGAGTATTTCTAACAATGTGGCTTTTATTATTAAGTATCTATAGATCTATCTATCTATGTCCATACATCCATCCATCCATCCTATTTCTAAACTGCCCATCTTCCTCAGAGTTTAATTTGCTTAAACTTCATTAGGTCCATTTAATTTATAACGAAGAGAAAATGTGAGCTGGGGGCAAACTTTCACCAAATTTCCATTCATATTCAATTAGAAAAGAGATGTCACATAAACAGAAGTTAAAGCCATGAATATTTTGAATAAATGTTGCCTCCACTGCAGCTTTAATTTATATATTTTTGAAGACCTTTAATTAAGAAAAAACAAGTTGTAAATTTGAGACTGAGGTTATATCAGTTTATTCATTTATTTCTTGGAATTATATCTCACCTTTCCTTCAAGACTTTGGGGTGAAATACACAGTCCTCCATATTTGTTTTTTCCCCCACCAACAACTTTGTGATGTAGATTGAGCTAAGAAATAGATTGGTTTGAAGTCATCCAATCAGCTTTATAGCTAAGGGTTGATTTGAACCTGTGTTTTCCAGTCCAACATTTTTACCACTATTCTACACTGGTACATTCATAGATACCATTCTTTCTGGTAAGCATGTGATCCCCACAGCTGTCCTTTCATTTGTGTATAAAACAGGAACATTGGTGTCATTTGTAGGTTACCATAGTTACATCAACAATATATGTGTGATGCTTCATCCATCCAAGCTAAAAAGGTTTTTCAATTCTGCGAGTGAAAATTTATACAAAGCAAGGACGGGGGAATTAGATGAAAGGTAGCTATAAATCACATACCTCAGCTTTCTTCCCTTTTTATTTATTTTTCATAATCTCATTGTGCTTTTTTCAGTTCAGTAAAAGTTAATTGCAACCAACCATCTAATTAAACACGTTATTCAAAAGGCTGTTGTATGTTTCAGGAACTTGCCACTGCTTGATAGATTAATGTCCCTGATCATTTATTTCAATATCTCATCAGCTGATAAACAAATTTTGCAGACTTCTTGATTTTAATTTGTAACTTTACCATGTGGCTATAAGTAGATTGCCAATATAAAATTAAGACTATCTTATACAGGTAGTTCTGCATAGTTCATTTACTGTTCAAAGTTACAACGGTATTGAAATATGTGACTTACGACAATTTTTCATACTTACAACCCTTACAACATCCCCATGGTCACATGATCAAAATTCAGATGCTTGGCCACTGGTTCATATTTATGATGGTTGCAGTGTCTTGAGGCCATGTTATCCCTTTTTACAACCTTCTGACAAAGTCAGTAGGGAAGCCAGATTCACTTAACAACCATGTTATTAACTTAACAAATTCAATGATTCACTTAACAACTGTGGCAAGAAAAGTTATAAAATGGGAAAAACTCAGTTAACAAATATTTCACATAGCAACATACATTTCAGGGCTGAGTTGTTGTAACTTGAGGACTACCTGTAGTGGCATTGTGAGAAAAAATGAAATCAAACATATAAACTCTTCCATTTTAAAAACTTATGTAAATAAGAATGGTTTCTTATTACTTGCATCTGAAAATGGGAAAGAAGAAAGAAAACAACAATATTAGAAAGATTATTTCAAATGATACCGAATAAATATATTAAATGAGAATCAATTTTTGAATTCAGAATGATAGGAAAAACTTTCCTAATTATTTCCTTTTCTGTACTATCATTAAAGATATAAAATTGGTTGAATTGATTAAAAAGCAAACTGAACTGCATTACAAGATGTTGTCATGCTATTATACTGCTAATATCCCTGGGATTCTGAAGTAATTAGTTGTTTAGTTTCTTTAATGCTAGCTAATGAAACAATCAGAACATTAACTTTTATATTTTGTAATGTGAAATTATCTAGTAGATATCTGCTTGTTGTGAAGTTTAGACTTGTGTTACTGAGTTTTTTGCTCCATTTGCCGAATTAGTTTTAATTTAGATTGAAATAATAGATGATAGATAAAACTGTCAGTAAGATTAATGGATAAATATAAAATTGGGCATTGAAATATTGGAAATTTAATTTAACTAATTGCTTTTGAACAGGTTTGCAAATGCAGCCATGATGGAAAACCAATGCCAATTAAGGCTGTTTTATCTTTTCAATGAATGAAGCCATTCAGACCAACTTTTAAGCAAAATCCTCCAGCCCCACAAAGCAAGTTAGCAGGAGTAGTTTACTCTTACTTTTGAATTAAATGGAGGAATATATAAACAGACATCCATAAAATCCTCATATTCAAAAGGTTCATGGTATAAAACATTTATGTTCATAAGCTTCATTACTGAAGTGTATCACAATGTCCATTTTCTCTGTTAAAAGGTACAAATGAATATCAATTGTTAGATTATAATTTAATGGAACAGTAAGATGCTTAACATATTGGGAGCACTAATCAGTTTAGCAATAGCATTTAGACTTATATACTGTTTCATAGTGCTTTGCAACCCTCTCTAAATGGTTTACAGAGTCAGCATATTGCTCCTAGTCCTCATTTTATCCACCTTGGAAGGATGGAAGGCTGAGTCAACATTGATCCAGCCTGCAATACTACATTCTAACCACTGCACCACCACACAGTGTAATCTGATTCAGCAAAGTAATTCATATTTTACCTGTTTTTTAATTGAACATATTATACTACCGATTATTAAGAACGGTTATACATTACAATAAATCAAAATCATTGTTAAAACAGAATAATAACTATTGTAAACACTTGAAATTAGGAATATAAAGTCTGATTTAAAAGTTATGACTTGGATCTTTTTGAAAAGTCAGTAAAGAGGGTAAAGTTCTGAACTTTAGTGAGTGCATTCTAAAGTCTGGAATGGCAACCTAGACAGCTTATTATGAAATGAGCCTAGGGCAATTATAGGTGAACTGGTTTAGATTACCTCAAGGGTACATGTCGGTCATATAGTCCCTGGTGAAGAAGATGAGCAGTTTAAAAATGAGATAATAGATAGATGGTGGATGGATGAATGGATGGATGGATGGATAATGGATGGAAGATGATGGGTGGATCATAGGTAGATACAGAGAAAAACAGGTAGATGGGAAGGGGCTTCCTTTGCTTTATATTAGAATTGGTTAAAAGCAAATCCAGATAAGGTACAGCCATGGAAGAAAGAGGATGACAGAGTGTAGTGTCAGATTTCATAATTCCAGCTGCATTGACATTTGTATTTCATAAGTTTTACAGCTTTAATCTTCAGCACTACATTATCCAATGCTCTTGGTCAAAAACAATCAGTTGCAAAATATTGAATTCGCATAAAGCAAAAGAGTGTAAACCAAGGGGAAGACTTATAAAAAAAGTATTCTCTCAGGCTTAATTCAAGTACCTTAGGGCTTTGATGATAATAACTGCATTTTGTGTCCTGTCCAGAAATAAATTGGCAGCCAGTGGGCTTGAAAGATAATAACTAACATTTTGTATCTTGTCCAGTAGCAAATTGGCAGCCTATGCAATGCTTTTAGCACTGGTATAATATGGTGTCTATGAATTCTTCTAAAGATCAGTCTGAAATGTATTAATGGAAGTTTGGAACGGAATTAATAGAATAAAAGCGGCCTCTATCCCATAGTCCATTATGAAGTTGGCTTAACATGGTCAAGTTAACTTGGTACTTTCAGAAGCAACCACTCTTTTCAATCACCTCGTCAACCAGAGAACATTAAAGGCTGGCCTAAAATTGTCTGGCTCCAAGGGATGTAATACAGATTTCTGCAGAAGCAGTCTCATAATTGTCTTCTTTAAACAAGGCACCTTCACCTTCCTCAGAAAAGCATTGATGGTGTTAAAATTAACTAAGATACCTTTCATAGCTTAAAAGCTAGACGTTGCAAGTTACATTCGGATGAATTCGGAGGAAAAGAATTGTAATATTCTTTTCTATGTTTGCAGTCAGATGCCAAAAAGTGAAACTGCTCTAAACTAACTGTATAAGAATCATTATCAGACAATTCCCCATAAACTGCATCAGTGGTATCCAAACTGGCTCATATGCAAGTAAGTTTATTCAAACCCACCTACAAAAACGGATTAAAAATAAGTTCCTAAGAGTTCAGTAATTAAATTTGGGGAAAAGAAATGAGGACATTAGTCCTCATGGCACAAAATTACTCAACAGAGCATGCTGAGTTTAAAACATGCTAAAGAAACCTTTTTTTTTTTGCAGCAGACTTTAATACACTAGAAACTTTGTAGTAAGATTTATGCTGAGCCTTCTTGGAATTAAGTCTTTCTCCATATCTGTAACGATCTATTTCATACTTCAACTTCCAAATTCAGTATAAGGATCTTTGAAGTAGATCACAGAAATCACCTACACGTCTTATTGACAGCCCTACCAAGTTCTCTATTTTTGGTTCAAGTAGCGATTAGTAAGACCGACCACAATGCATTCCAAGACATCTAAATGATGAATTTAGTGGTTTTGGTATACCATCATATTACAATCACCACCTTTTCAAGAAATCTAATTTGACAATCTATTTATGATAGTGGGGGAGAGATTTGAGATGTGTCTATCCCTTGAAAACCGGAAGAAATTAAACACATAGTTTACATTGTGTTTTGGTTGTGTATCAGAGAGGCACAAAAGAAAGATGATTCTTAATTTAAGGTGGTTAGAGAATCATACGTATTTCTATAAAAGACCACACTCCAAAAAAAAGGACAGAGCCTGGGTAAGGATATACATTTATATTACTTTGAATAATGATTACTAATTTAAATTAACTGCCTGTAAAATAAGGTACCTGTGTACAAAATTAATTAGTCCCCATCTGCATAGTTCAGGCTTGCATACACAAACCATTCTCACACATACATATGCAGAGGGAGCCAAATACAGAATCTATCCCTCCTTTTGGCAGAAATTGCAGAAGGAAGAGAGAAAAAGGAATGGCTCGGATAGGCAAAGGAAAGCAGTAATTAGGGAAAGGAAGAGAAGCTAAGTTTAAACATTGCAAAGGGGTTCCGATAAATCCACCCAAAAATGATTCCAAAGCATCTAATCTTCAGACTGGTCTTCAGAAGCATTTCTGCTTTGCAGCAAGGATTGTACAGCCATTTGCATTACATAATACAGGTAGTTCCCAAGTTACAACAATTGGTTTAGTGACCATTCAAAGTTACCATGGTGCTGAAAAAAAGTGACTTATGGCTGTTTTTCATACCTAAGAGACTGTTGCAGCATCCCCATAGTCATGTGATCAAAATTCAGGTACTTGGCAACTGACTCACATTTATGACGGTTACAGTGTCCCAGAGTTATATGGGATCACTTTTCGTGACCTTCTGATGAGCAAAGTCAATGGGAAAGCTAGATTCACTTAACAACTGTTGTTACTAACTTAACATCTGCAGTGATTCACTGCAGATGTTAAGTTTAGGAACAGAAATTTTGGGCTCAGTTGTACAGTATGTCAAGGACTACCTGTATTATTTTGTTTTAAATAGTTTCTTACGAGCAAATGTAACGAGATAACGGAATGGAACATTTTCTCCCTGAACATGACTTATCATGATTACTAGAAATTCTTAGCCTCTTCCAAATTAGTCTCAAAATACGGTAGATGCCAAAATTCCTCACCACCTACAACTCAAACGAGTATTCAGTTTTTGTCTCAGAGGGACCATTTTACTTCTGCACATGTGCAGGGACCCAAAAAACTCGAAGAAATTAAAAAAAGATGGCGGTGCCCACAGCCCGGTAAAGCCGGCGCGTGCGCAATTATGCAATCGCCGGTCTCCTACCAGAACAGAGCACCAGGGCACACCAGTAGGAACCCACCACTGGTGCCAATCATAGGTATCACCTTCTTTTTACTAAACCTGCCATTTATAATTGTGGCAACATAGGCTATGGTGTCAGATTCTGTTTCATATACTTGCTTCTCATGGACTGTCTTAGGTTTTTTTTTTCATTTGTTATAGTAGAGCAACTATATTAAACTGCATTTATACTTAATTATAATAGCTGAACTGATTTTGTAGTTATTGTCCAATTGACTCAACCTGTTCAACATTAGTGAGGTTTCTATTGTATATAAACCAGAAAAACAAAAAAATAACGGACCATGTTTCAGAATTCATTTTGAAGTTTCAGTTGGTCTTTCTGCCATTAAGATTGTGGTTAGTTGATTGTAACAAAAATAGTTATATTTCTTCACAAACTGGACAAACATATATTGCACAAATTATAGTGCAAATTTGGTACATCTGCAGCCGGCAGGCCATTATGACATCTGCAAATGGTACAAGATTTATTTCTCGGAGAAAAAAGTCCTTTGCAGCTATATATTTATATCATTATAATTTTCAGGTGATTGCTCTACCTCTTTTATAAGGTC
Source organism: Imantodes cenchoa (assembly GCA_027560375.1). Classification (NCBI taxonomy): domain Eukaryota; kingdom Metazoa; phylum Chordata; class Lepidosauria; order Squamata; family Dipsadidae; genus Imantodes; species Imantodes cenchoa. The sequence goes on along the minus strand of JANHGD010003458.1, from coordinate 73,230 downwards.
TTGCAACAGAATGGTTGTTATGTTTTATTTATTAACAAGATTTATGAGATTTATATGGTTGCCCATATAAACTCTGGGCAGCTTATACTAGCATTAAGAATATAAAATAATAAACACACACACCCCCAATGGCCCTAAACCAACAATCCCCTTGCATAAACCTGAGAAACATTGGGCTCCAGTCTCACCTGTAACCTGTCTGAGGGAAGAACTAGCTTTTTAAGGCCATCTGAAAGACCAAGGGGGCCTGGCAGTTTTCAGAGTTGAGGGTGTTTCACCTGGCAGGAGCCACTATTTAAAGGCATACTTCTTAGATTTGCCTAGATGTCCACATTTAAGAGAGGTATCCTGAAGTATGCCTATCCTGTCTGATTTAATGGAATGGACTCTCAGGGATAGGCGGTTCAGCAAGTAACCTGGCTCCACGTCAAGATGCTTCAAAGTCAGCATCTTGAATGGCCTCCTGATAGCAGTGGTACAGTATGAGCAATCCAAGGCCCTCAGCCTCAATGGCATGCTGATACACTTTGGAAATTAACAGAATAACCGAGTTGGAAGGGACCTTGGAGGTCTTCTAGTCCAACCCCCTGCTCAAGCAGGAAACCCTATGCCATTTCAGACAAATGGTTGTCCAATCTTTTCTTGAAAACCTCCAGTGTTGGCGCACCCACAACTTACGGAGGTAAGTTGTTCCTCTGATTAATAGTTCTAGCCATCATAAAATTTCTCCTTAGTTTTAGATTAGTTCTCTCCTTCATTAGTTTCCATCCATTGCAACTTGATCTGCCTTGCACTTCTGGACCACTTGTTATTTACTTATTGTCGTCTAGGGCAGCCCCATGTAGAGAGCCTTAGGGGTTTTGACACAGCTGGAAAATAATAACCCTATTTCTATGAAGGAGTAATCCTTTTAAGAAGCAAAATAGCTTTGTCAGGCTTTACAAGCTATATCAATTGAAAATTTTAGATTGAAGGAAATGAAAAGCTTCATACTTGAAGCATATTTCATAATTCTGAAGAAGAAGTATGATTTCATTTGGATATTTTCAATGTATACTTTGACAATATGCATTAACCAGCTTTTTTCTCTTGACAAAATACGTATAACTGGGAGCATTTGTTTGCCTATCTGAGAGTTATATGTATTTTGAAAAGAAGCTTTTGACACCTTGTTTAATGCCTAGCCAAATTGCTGAAATATATGTAAGGATTCTACCCTGTATAGACATTCTAAGAACTACTTGCATACCAAGAGCTCTTCAAGAGAGTCCTCTATTTTGAGTACAAAAGTCTAAGAAATTTGGAGTGTGACAATTCTTAAATTTCTTTTATGTTCACAAAATAAAATTATCCTTATTATATCTAATAACATTAGTACATAACATGTAGTTATCATGCTACATGAGATTATACAATACAGTACAAATATATGGAGCCTCTATTAAAGAGTGCTAAACTTTGGTGAAGGCTTTATCTTGGTTTTGCTCTCAGTACCAAGTAGTATTTGCTTATAGTAGATCTTGATTCTGAAATAAATTGTCCATTTTTGTTCTGAACTCAGTTTTGTGGCACTCCTGTATCAGGAGGACCACTATTTCTGGTCATCATCAACAATTCAAAAATCAAATTGAATTTTAACTTGTTTGGTGTGTTTTTTATGGGGTTTTTTTGTCTTTGCTGACTCTGACTTTTTGCATTTTGTTTAATGAATGCCTAATACTGCAGTATATTGATCATTCCTATGGTCTACACTAGCTTTCATCCAATGGTGTGCTCCTCTTGATAATAAGAGGCCGGAGAGGACATAGATAAGACTGGCTAATTTTCACTGGGTGGTTCTAGCAAATGAACTAATTGTAGATATCTCTTTC
>JANHGD010003458.1:5613-16141 GCA_027560375.1 Imantodes cenchoa | reverse complement strand
CAGACCTAATCCACATATCAAAGGATAAGGTCTGCAAACACAAATAGAGTTAATTTATTTATGACTCTCAGCAGAACTGGGATTATTTTTCTAATATACAGTACGCATTAAGAAATAATATGTAATATTGGAATTAGAGCACCACATAATTCTACTTGCAACTCAGTCTTATAATGTTTAAAAGTATACATTATTTTATCTACTTTAATTCTTTCTAATGGTTATAAAGAAGAAGACAACTGACAATTATATGTTTCTGCCACAAGTTCATCTCTTGATTTCATTTTACATTCCCCTTAACCAAATTACAGTATCTCAGGATACCTTAACCAGTTGTGTCTGCTTATTATTTCTCAATCTGTAAATGAGAGCTGAGAGCTACAAAGATACTTTCAAATAGGTCCACACTATTCCATATTCTTAATAGGGCGCATATATCAAAATGATTTTAAAAATCCTCATTAATAACTTTATCATATCAAACATTACAACATTGCTTTGAGTGATGGCAGAAAAAGGGGTGGGACTTTGATCACTTTCATTTTATAAACAGCCAGAGTCACAGAATCTGACATGTGCTGTTCTGACCCAGTTCTCCAAACACAACAATCCCTCTGAAGTTAATCCAAAGTTTCCTTTATTAGGAATACTGGTAGCCCCGGCAAAAAGGTTATCTCTCACTGCAGGCTAACAAGTCTGTCCAGCTGGAAGATGAATAATTGTCTGCCACACCTGTTCATCTCCGCCCCCTGCCTTTTATCCCCAGATGGGGTTTCACTAGCAGTGGTGGCTCTTCCTTCCCAAGGATTGGCCCACTGATTTCCACTGCTCTCCTCTCCTCTGCTTTCCGCGCATCCAAGCATCAGGCATTGGACCCAGCTGTTCCTTCTCTTCTTCATCATCCACCTTCAGACCTGCGGACTTTTGACTCTCCATCTGAGGGCTGACGGCCAGCCCAGGCTCTGCCTCTGTATCTCTCTCTTTCTCTGCCATCTACACTCCCTCTTCCCCCTTGGAGCTCTCAGGTTGTCTTGATGCTGACCTTGACTCCCACGCCTCCTCCTCCTCTGATTTGGCTGCTGGAGGGCCAGCAGCCAACAGGCCAACATGTGCATTCTCCCAGATTTAACACCTTTGGGGAAAAATAAGGGACCAGAACCACTTTGGATGAACCAAAGTCCAGAGCTTTTACTCCATTCTTTTGGAAGCAGTATTTTATTCATTTACTTTATATGCTGCCCATCTCATGGTTTGAACATTAGCCAAAAGAATTCACATGAAGTCCTACCAGGGGTGGGTTGCTACTGGTGCGGGCCACTCTGCCATCCCGATAGTGGCCTGTCGATTGCGCAATGGCTCCGGTGCCATCTTCACTGGTCTGTCACGCGGCACCATCTTTTTTTAAAAAAATTGCTGGGTTTTTTATTTATTTATTTATAAAATTTGTAAGCCACCCTATCCCGAAGGACTCTGCATGCACAGAAGCAAAATCTTGTGAGGAGACGCTCGCGCGCGAGAGATTTCAGCTATTTCTTCCTTCCGCGCATGCACGGAAACAAAAAAATCACCGAAATCTCATGCACGCTCGCGTCCCCTCATGAAATTTTGCTTCTGGGGGTTGCAAGGGGATTGCACATACGTGCACAACGTCAGGATGCATGCGCATCGCACCAGTATGCCGCTGCAAGGAACCCGCCCCTGAGTCCTACATGTCATTTTCCAAAATGTAACAAACAGAATACGATGGCATTGGCTTACTCTGGCTGTCATACTCAAAAGACCTGGACTGAGGAACCTGCTGCCTCTGAGCTGGGGATGGATGCTATGCAGGGAAACAGTTGGTTACTTCCTTTCCCATCAATTAATCTAATGCCTATTTAAAACCTGATCATCATAATCATATCTTGCTAAAACAATTTATTTTACCTCTCTGTACTCTCATTGTTGGATGATGCCAAATATCTAGATTTGGAAGAGAGACGGGAAAACCTTATCTTTATCGATTTGGTTACTACTGCACAAGATTTTATAATTTTTATAAAGCATTGAAAAATCTGCCCTCACTTAAGGCAACATCTTTCCAAAATTGCAATCTTTACTTGCAGGAGAAGTGCAGCAGTTCCTGATTTCCCTACTAGCTCCCAGCTACTGGATTTATCTCCTTCCAAGTTATTCTGTTTTTAATAAAGCTCAAAAGCAAAGATGCCCTTTTGGGTATTATAGAAAGAAATATAATCTAGCAAAACCTGACTCTGAAAGCTGAAAAGACCCAGCAATCAATTTCAGGAAATACTTTATATATGTCTAGGAATAATTATTAACACAGGGGTGGGTTCTAACTTACCTCGCCATCGATTTGCTTCCCCCCGCACTGCGTGGCTGTGCAAGCATTGCGTGCTGCCTAGCCCCAATGCACGTGCACGTGGGCATGTACAGTGCTGAAAATTCACAAAAATTCCCCCACAAAACAGGCCGAAAACAAGATCGTGGTGCATGCACAGTGCCAGAAACTCCGTTTCTGCACATGCGCAGAAGAAAAAAAATCTACAAAAAATTCACCCCCAAAAATCCCCCCAATTTTTTTTAAAATGATGGCGGTATCCATGGACCAGCACTGACAAAACCAGCTCCATGATGACACCTGCAGTTTGCTACCGGTTCTATAGAACTGGTGCGCACTGGGACGAACCCACCTCTGTTTATACATGTTATGAAACTATTTATAAATAGTGGTTTTTCCTCAGAGCCAGGCATAATACTGTAGGACTTTCAAAACAGTAAATTTAGCACCTTTAGCAGAGGGAAGCACTTAACTCATCTTTCCTATCTCAAAAACTCAGCTGATTAAAGCTTGGATAGGGATCCACCCCAGAGTTTCAGGTGAGAAGGCTAGACATAGAATTAAAAAAAAACATCAAAGTCAATTCAAGAATGTTATTCATTTAATTATTTAACTTATATAGCCACCCATATTATGAAACACAGCCCTGGGCAACTCACAAAAGAATATAAATATAATTTGAAAACTTTTAACTATGTGCTGTTCAAAAGAAGCAATGTTTTCCATCATTACCAGAAAAGATTTCTGAAGTCAGAGGTCTATATTTTGAAATCTAGGATGAGAAAATCTGAGATGCAAATAAAATAATAACATATACTGTACATGAAATAACTCTGGCTTTGCAACACTTGAAAAGCATTTTTCTTTTCTTTTTTTGCTGATATGCTAGGTTGCTACAATCCTTTTGGTTAGCCAATAAGATTCAACGCATCTCTGATCAATTAAGTGTGCCATCCAGGAGTTTCCTCTGAATGGAAATTACCTGAAGACAAAATGAAAGAATATGATTAGGAGGATCCCGAAATATCAGAATAACAGAGTTGGAAGGGACCTTGCAGGTCTTCTAGTCCAACCCCCTGCCTATATCATTTCAGAAAATAGTAAGGTTCTATGTTTCTAGCAGATGATGCTTTTCAAAAGGTTGATGTAATGGGATGCATGGGTGAGCATGAGGAAAGGAGAGGAGAGATGCTGCCTAGGAAACAGTCAGACAAGAGAAGCCCCCAGCAGTTTAACTGTCAGAGAGAGAAACTTATGAAGGACTTACCCTAATGGATCAAGCAGTTAAAAAGTGGGGGAGGAAAAATTTGCAAGATTCTGTTAATGCAGCCTTACAACATTGTAGAAGTAGCTCATCTAGTCATATTTCCTTTCTGGTTTAGCTGTGAGCTGTGAGCGCTAACACTAGTCTTGCAAAGAACAACCTTCTGAGAACCTCCTACTGATACTAATGCATGTCTTGCTTTTTCTATTTATCAACCTCTTGAAATTAATAGCTTGTGTTTGAAGATTTGGCCTGAAGCAACTGTGTCTACAAATCAGTAGGCATGACTGTCCCAGGAGAACATCTTTATAACAAGAATGGAAGTCTCGGGGCACCATGGAGGGCTTTCACCTTTTTATTCTCTAATTCCATATCACTAACACTTTGTGAGGTTTCTTGATTTTTCTGGAGGGGCCCTTTCTTTGGGACTCTACATCCAGCATGAAATCCAGATATCTATTTCTCATCCTTATTTAAGAGATATCTGCCGCAGGGGAAAAGAACTGAAATTGGGAATTAGAGCATGGAGGTTTAAAAGGTGGGTTTTACCACATGACCGACTTTAGGGGGCGGTGCTCATTTCCGTTTCTTAAGCCAAAAACCCAGCAATGCCTGAAGACGTTTAGATGATCAGGTAGCTGGCATAACATCATGCTGCAACACAGAGTATACAACAAAATATGGAGTGCTGTTACCTTTCCTCATACTTATATCTATTTATTTATTTATTTGCATTTCTATGTCACCCATTCCTCAGGGAGTCTGGGTGGCTTACAACATAAATAAAAGAATGCAAATAAGACATCGTTAAAAACAATTTCAAAACATAATAACAGTTAAAAAATATTACAAACATTCATCGAACCAGGGGCCGACCTTAATAGATGTTGCACCAGGATTATTGGCCCCGGACCTGTCGGAACAGCCAGGTTTTAAGGGCTTTCCTGAAGACCAGCAGGGTGGGGTTAGTACAGATCTCCAGGGGTAGTTGGTTCCAGAGAGCTGGGGCAGCCACAGAGAAGGCTCTTGCCTGGGGGCCTGCCAGCCGACATTGCTTGGCTGACAAGACCTGAAGCAGGCCGATTCTGTGGGTTCTGATCGGCCGTAGGGAGGTATGTGGTAGAAGGCGGTCTCAGAAGTACACTGGTCCAGAGACATGTAGGGCTTTCATAGTCAAGACACCTAGTCTTGACTATGACTTATCTAGTCATCTACTTGCATTTGCATGCTTTCAAACGGCTAAGTTGGAAGGAGATGTGCTGTCCTGCTCTCTCGCTCTCTATCTAGTCTAGAGGAAGATGCATTGCTCCCAGATAGAATCACCTTCATTGTACAAGAAATTCACCTGCCCTTGGTGATGTCATAGTGTAATTACATGTATTAATATAGTAACAGAATCTACTTGATTCCTTATTGGGTAATTTATTCCTTTTTATTTTTGGTACCTTTGATTTCTTCCAACTAGATTAACACCTTAAAAGGCATTTCTCAATGTGTCTTTGAGAATTCTGAACATGGGAAAGTAGCAGGTAAGCAGGCAGTTCTGGTGGGAATTGGAAGGACATAAAACCGGTGTATAGCAGAAGGAAGTTTTAATGAAGTGTGGTTAATAAAGCTTTTTCCTCTGCTAAGCATATTCCATCCATGATTAGACTGATGCATTCTCAAAGTGCTGAGGCTTTTTTCTTGTTAACTGTAGTCTTGTAAAAACTTACATTATAGGTCACCAGATGACTGCAACCAAAAGATCTTTTCTATTCTTAGTCTATAAAGAGCTGCTAAGATCCAATTGAAGAGTTTGGCCTTTCATATTAAGCTCAAGATTTTGTCGCTTATCTAAGTGGGTGTTTCCAGTTTACACTTTCTCCTGCAGTAACAGACAAGTCTCTTTTCACACCTTATAGACAGCTATTCCAATTTTAAACCGTCGCTATTTAATTGCCTCATTTTCAAAAGGCATACCAAAGCAAAAAAAAAATTCTATCCCCAATAAAGTTTAATGATTAATGAACTGACTTCTTCCAACTCTACCTTAAGCTCTGCTCTAACCACAGGTGACAGATTTTATTGTTCACGCTAGCTATATCCAACACTGAATGAGTTCACTTCTATTTACACAATGAGATGCCCTCTGGAGCAAATGTGGCATAGTCTACAGGGGGTGTCATATTAAGAAACTATTCCATTATTGCAATGGCATCTGTTAAGAGAATGATACCACTGGATTCATCCCTAGTGAATAAGAGTTGTGAGTCAACACCACGGGAGGTAAAACAAACAAGCAGCAATATGCCAGCAGCCAAGGGTAGTATGAGATATGCACACAGTTCTAAAATGGCCCTTGAAAGGTTGTGTAGGACTACAATAGATTAACTTGAGAATTAATACTGAGAGATAAGAAATCAAAAAAAGTTCCCTCCAGCCAAAGCACCCATAGACACAACAGAAACACATGCGTATGACCATGTAGGGCCCAGTCAGATAATACAACAGTTTTAATCTGTCTTGTAAAAACCTAAAATTGAGAGAGGATTCCAAGGGGTTTTTTTTAAAATCCCTTTATGACAAAACTGTAAAACATATAGTCACATGCAATATGTACTCTGCCAGCCATATTTTTATCACCCTAAGAATAGATAGAGCCAAAAATATGACACTTCCTTGCATTTTGGAGTAATTTAGAATATTTTCATGGGTGAAATGCGTTCCTTAAATTTTAGATGCTTTCAGCATTTTATTTCGCAACTTAAAATTCCAGAAACAATCCCTGTTCCAAGCATTTTGGGAATGTGACATTTGGCATGCTACGCAAAATCTGGTGGGTTGTTTATGAGATCTTTCTTCTCATCATGGCCTAGCCATGATGATATGTTGGGATGTAATAATGTACAGTAGCGATGAACATATTATTGATTTCCAATATAACATTTTGATGTAAATAGCTACTAAACTGGAGAGAGAGAGACTGATGGTCCTAAGGAATAAATCTAAAACTAGCTTCCTCAGGATAGTTAATGAAGCTGTCAGTCAGCAGTCCATTGTAAAGTTTCAGTTCTATCGATCAGCAGCTTCTCCTATTCCAAAAGATCTGATAATTATGTTTGATGGTATTCTTTCCCATTTCTTCTTTTTCCAGGATGTAGAAGTATGGGCAAAAAATCTAGGGAACTTAGAAGTTGCCACCATAGGTTTCCTAAACTTCTGAACATCCTACAGAAGTTTTCACTTCAACAACAGATAAATTTGTTATTTGCTAAGAATTTTCAGTCCCTCTCCCCCACCTGAAGGTTGGGAATTGGGATGGTTGGGAACATCTCTGCCTTCTATGGTAGTTACACCAGCTTAGAAATGAATTAATAATCATATCCTCCCGAAATGTGTAACACACATCACTGACACTGCTTAATTGCTTTGTATGGAATCTTGTAATGAGAATAAATCATCCAGCATAATTGGTTGCTTAGCATAGCCAACTTTCTACTGGATTTCTGTACCATCTGCCCTTGTATAAAACTGTATCTGTATTTGAATGCAAGGTCCTTCACTTCAACATTTTGTGCAGAGGCAATGCAACAGAAACCATGAAGCTCCTCACCAAATCTTTTGCTCAAACTTAAATTTCTATGGGGAGGATGGGTTTCTATTTTTCCATTGAAAATGGTGCCAAGCAGCATTTCTGAATGCCATGGCATTGCTTCATTCTCAACAGAATTTGTTTTCTTCCAAAATGCAAAAGGAGAGCAGCTGAAGAATGTAGATCAATACAATAAATGAAAGATAATGTAACTGTGCCTTTCCATTTATTTGAAGAAATTGAGGTCCTCAGAACATTTCTTGTTTATATAAATGTTGTCAAGGTTCTGACCGATGCCCTAATTAAATCATGAGCCTCGAGCCAAGCTTCAAAAGAAATCCAGTTATTTATTAGGAGCTTCATGTCAGCACATTCCAAGTGAAGCCAACTCTGATCTCAATTTACATCACAGCTCTGACCCCTGTTTCCACCTCCCCCGAAGGTGTGTCATCAGTCACATTCTCCAATGAAGCAATTGTGGGGGTTGTAGAGATCACTCCCCTCCAGCCACTGTGAATAACCATGGAGATGGCCTTGACAGAGAGCTGGCTGGAATGTGCTTTTGTTTTGACTAAAAAATGTCTTTTTGTTTTGACTCGCTGCAGCTGCACAGTTTGTTTTCCCATCCCCCTTGCCTATGGAAACTCGAGAGCAGGCCAGGGATGCTTTGCAAGTTGACAAATGTGGAACTAGCTTTCTGTATAAATTATTATTATTTATTATTAAACTTGCATGCCACCCAATCCCGGAGGACTCATATACATATGTACATTCTGTTACTACCAAATGAAAATTTCTAAAAATTTGAGAGTAATTATTTAAATCTAACATCACTTACTTCCCAGTCTTTAGGTTAAGTATGCATTTCAGAAAATAAATAATTGGTGGCTACGATATTATTTAGCCTCTAGTCTACTTGGTTCCAGAAAGACATACGTTTAACTCCTGGATGGGAGGACATGATTCCTAAATAAATTGTTTGGCCTCTGCCAAACAAATTCAAAACGAGTAACTTGCTTAATTTTGCTGCTTTCTCTTGTAATAAAGCAAAGGGGAAAGGGGAAAAATATTATATTTGAGTATATCAATGGAGATTCTCAGGTCATGGTTGTCCCAAAGATGCTTTTTCAAAAGGCAACTGGACTTCCTTGTTTTTCCTGGAAGATGTTTCGCTTCTCATCCAAGAAGCCTCTACAGTTCTGACTATATTTGAGACCATTGAGTTCTCAGAAAAGTAAACTCATATTTCCTTTTTCTACAAAACAGATTTTTAGGAAAAGCAAATATGAAACAAAGCACTTGGTTAAAGGACAAACAAAGCACTTGGTTAAAGTTTATGGAGAATGTCCACAAATTCTATGTACTGTAAATGTCATGTTTTCTAATAATGCCAACTTAGCAGATTTATTATATAAAGCACCTATTGTGCACACCCATTGTGAATTTATACATAATATTGTAGTATTCCATCAGGGAGGCTCTGTAACATAGTTAGAATATAAATTCTGGAGCTACATTGGAAAGGCTCAAGCTATGCTTACATGGCATTTGGAAATATTGTAGGAATTCACTGTTTAAAATTGGTATTTTCTGGGTTATCTGAATGATACGATTCCCTCATTATCCTATGCTACAAAATGAACTCAAAGGTATTGCAAAACAATGCCAATTAGACATCAATCTGTGAAGTACCGGTAAATCAGAAATAGACATAACTCTGGTCAGTGAAGCCTAAAAGGCATTAAGTGGCTGCATCTGGTCAAAGCTGTTTTGAAAATAGAATATACCTCAAAAACCCAAAGAAACTGAGTGAAAAATGAACGAGCTACTGTTGTAGTCATTAAAGCTACTGGTCTATAGTGAACTGAGTGTTATCATGAAATCATTGAGGCTTTCCCTGATGCCATGTTTAAGATAAAGGCAGAATGAAATTTGTTTTGATAATGGTGTTCAGTTTTGTTTCACTAAAAGTCAGCACTAAAGACTGGCTAAGTTACACATGAATAGTCTAAGCAAGCTACTTAAGTAGGAACTTGTACATTGAGGTCCAACTGTGTTCATAATGTCTGGTCTCACAGAAACTCTCTAGTGACTGTAATGGCATGTTGCTTAGCACTATAGATTGCTTCCTATGTTGAAGTCGGGGGATTGTTGGGTTCATTCCAAATATTGAGTTATTCTATGCTTTTCACTTAGCTTGCGATAGAACATGAAATCAGCTACAGTGATTTATCAACATGCGTCAACCCAGATAATTGCTCCTTATACAATAATTGTGATTAGACAAACTAAAGTTTGACAAACATATGGATCTAACTTTATTGAGTCCAGAAAGAAAGTCCCACTGAACTGAGATAAAAATCTGCATGCTGAAGGCTTTAGAATTTCCTTCTTTTTATTATTACTAATTATATGGAGTTCTTTTCAAGATTGGGAAGGAGTAATTATTTTTGTTACAAGAAAATCCACCACTGATTATTAGAAACCCCAAGACAATTTACAACATGACTGAGCACAACAGGGCTACTGCCTGAAGAATTTTCTGCTATATAATAATAGGAAATAGGTGAATATTTAGTGGCGTATAACCCATTTCAATATGAATATGAAATACAGTATTTTAAGCTCCAACGACTTAGCTTAAAACCCAACTGCTCCAACTTTACAGAAAGTGCATTGGGGCTGTTCTGACTATGTCATATAAGTTCTAAGTCTAAAATGACACCTTTTCGATTTCAAAACAGGGTTATTTTCAATTCAGACAGGTCCAAACACTTCAAAACACTTCTAATGAGGGCAAATCAACTCATTTCAAACCATGCGCTCAAAATGTGCACCACTAGTTAAATGCAGAAGCACAAAAGAGCATGTGAACGTGATTCATACGACAAACAAAATACTATATTGGTATAAGGGTAAAAAAAAGGAATGTGTCTTAAATAATGAGTAAAATTCTTTCGGAAAGAGAACAGTGGAAAAAGCCAACAGTAGGTAGCCAATTAGAGAGGCTGAAAAATAAGTGGAGAGAGAGGAATGATAAAATTGAACAACAGATGGTGCATTTAATTATAGACAAAATATGAGTATTTGATCAGTAGCTATTTTCATTTGCAATTTACTGAGAAATAAGTGCTTACGCAAGCTAATATAGAGGCAAGCAGATTCCCCTGTCATATTTCACACAACAGCTCAGCATATTCTAAGTTCTAAGTTGCTTTTCTCCTTGTTTTGGGTGGAAACTAAACAAGGAGAGAAGCAACTTAAAACTAAGAAGAAATTTCCTGACAGTTAGAACAATTAATCTGTGGAACAGCTTGCCTCCAGAAGTTGTGAATGCCCCAACACTGGA
>JANHGD010003457.1:18461-29994 GCA_027560375.1 Imantodes cenchoa | reverse complement strand
AGAATTCTCCAGCCAGCGTTGCTGGCTGGGGAATTCTGGAAGTTGAAGTCTACACATCTTCAAACTGCCAAGGTTGAGAAACACTGATTAAGAGGTGGAAGTAGAAGATAGAGAAGGATTTATGTGAAAACAGCCAATTAAAACCAACTGCAATTGTAGAACATGGTCTAGTGGCTTGTTCAATAAATACCATCAACCCAATGTTTTTTGCTACTTCCTTTGGAAGTCTAATAAATCTATCAAAGTTAAAATCTAAAAGGTAGATTTATGTTCCTCCATATAAACAAAAATCTTGCCAGACATGAAATAAGTCAAGCATTCTTTCGTGCTAATTAATTTCTAATTACATGAATTACCTTTATAATTAAGGCTTATTCAGACCAAAAAGCTGCTATGTTTTATTTCCTTTTTAGTCATCACTCTGCTCCAGAACTGATCCTGTAGACAATTTTAATGGAATAAAGAAATTGAGAGGAAGTCTAAGACTACATTGTTGCTTAATTATAGTCATAAAACAATGTTTAGAACCTTGTTTTCTTAACAGAATCCAGTAATAACAAAAAATCTAAATAAATACATAGTTACTCACTGCTAAAAATAAACAAGAAATAAAAGCTCCAACAGGACAAGACAGAGTTTCATCCAGATTAGGCACTCAAATGTTTGGCTAGTCCACCCAAATATATGTGTCTCATTTTGTAAAATAGTTTTACAGTTTACGATCTTGGTTGCAGTTATGCTCCTGGAATAAAGTGCAAATTTAACTCTAGTCCCTATAAAACTTATCTTGCTTATACTTTTGAACTTTGTTATGCAAATAATTTACCTGACACTTCCCCTAACACTCACAAATAAAAGATTAATGTGGTGGCTGTAACATTCAATTACTAAAGTGGAATCAGAGGTCTACGCTCAGTTCAAATATATCTTCTGTTTGATCATATTTATGATCTAGCTATTGTAGTGAGAAATACTGTATTTCTAAGTTGTAATAGGTACTTTTACAATATGTATTTGTACATATGAATAGATTTGGTTAAAAACCCTAACATATGCAAGAGTTACCCTTTTTTGTTAAAATATGTAACCAGCCTCTTTAAATAATGGGCTGAGGTAAATAAATTACATCAGTCCTAGTAAGCATTAAAACAGAGTGTCTCTTGCAGCTATGGTTACCAAACTTCTCCAAAGGAACAATTGGTTTTGTTCAGCTCTGGGTAGAAGAACCCCCAAATCAAAATAAGCTAAAGCCTTTATGGAGCAGTTTATTCTAAATCCCTTCTATGTTAGAAACCACGTAGATGAAGAAAAACAAAAGAAAAAACAAATCTAGGCCTATTTCAAGTTCCAGTATAACCACAATTTTACAGACCAGCCCTAAGTGTCCATTACACTCAGAGAGCTGTTGTAAATCTTAAAAAAGGGAAAGGGAATAGTAACTAGAAAATGTTAAAGTATATCCATTCTAAATTATGCAACAAATTCAGAACAGAAATAAAAGTTCTTTTAGATAAAAGTATAAAATGGACTGTAAAATTATGTACCTGGGGAGTAAAACCTATTTAACTTACTGGTGCTTACTCCTGAGTAGAGAAGGGAGAATCATTGTATAGCATAGGGACATTAATGTACTCTGTTGTCATGAAACTAAACGTATCAGGATGTGATCAGTGATTAAATAAGAAACCTATGTAATTCAAAACATTAGATGCTGGTGGGGTGGGAGGAGGCAGAATATACCAGTGAAATAAATAATCCCTAAACAATGAGAAAAGCATTGGCAGGAGCTATAAGTAATTCTGTGGGCTTGCATGGGACAATATACAATAAATCTTTTGATGCTTGGTCATTCTATGCACACACAAACACATACTCTGCTTTCAACCAAGATATTCTGTAATTATCCCTCATGGGGTTTCTTGTAACATTCTCTGAGCCATGGAGAAGGAGACCTACGTGGCAGACATGCCATTATGTTTTCATATTTCCAGTTTGCACTTGAAATAGTTAAGCCCAGTAAGGCTCTAAGGATTTGCGGAATCCTTTTGCTATACCTAGGGTTACAATACCTCAACTTTCATAAAGGAAAGCATATTATAGTTAAGTTATTTCACAAGCACAGTATGGAACATAATATATGTTTAATTTTGTTCTTATTCCCTATCACTCAAGCCTAAAGGGATAGATGCAACAAAAAAGTCCTAACATCATTAATTCATAAATCCAAATGAAACATACACCATGAAATGAGTGAGAGCTACCCATAGGACTCTTTTGACTTGCTTCACACAGGACTTTGTAGCTAACTCTTAAATGCAGGTTAGCAAAACAAGTGTTATGCCCAAACAAATGGCTGTACAATCAAACAGCATGCTATGTTTATTTTCCTCTAGCAATTTATAGCATCATCTAAAGTTGTCCAACTACTAGTAATGAGGACATGCTTCATGTTGCTTTGGTGATGGCTCGGTGATGCTAGGAAAATAATCTAATCGAGAAATGGCATGAGACAACAGCTGGGTTCTCATAATATACTGAAACAATAATGACCTGATCCCATTTGAGCTCCACAAGAGTATTGTGCAAGTTCTCCTTCAAAATTTAAGGATTTGGCATCCAAGGAATTGTTTTCTGCACAGAATTGACTGGAACTTAAGCTTACATCCTTTTTCATTTCAGTATTATTTTCAGAGGAAGTATGTGTTGCTTTTCTTTCTTCTCAAACCCAAACTCGTGTATAAATTTCTGAAGTTTGATGGCAGCGCATGGATTTTTCTTGACAGGAAGGGTGCATAAGATCCCAAGATATTTACTGATTTAGAAGGCTGCCATATACTGCTCTATATCTCTGTAGCTGCCAGCCTGAAGGAAGGAGAAGGGATGTTTACTCAGGTCAAGCTGCTATAATGGAGAAGAGGATCAACTCCATTATACATGCAGGTCAGGGGCGGGTTCCTAAATTTTTTACTACCACTCTGTAGGCATGGCTTATTTTGTGGGCATGGGTTGCCGGTCATGTGACCTGGTGGGAGTGGCCAGCCCAGCATTCAGCAAAAGGCATTATTGCAAGGAATCAGCAAAAATGTCCCAGTTCTAAGGAGGAAATGCTTCGTCTACCCTCCAATCTGTTCAAGACGAGACGAAACGAAACGAGACAAGAAGGGACTCAACTCTTTCCTCTTTGGAAAGCTTGCAGGAAGGCAGCGCATGTGCAGTAGAAATTTAAAAAAATAAATTAAAAAATGTTTTTAAAAAGATGGCGGCACCCAGGGACCGGCAACCAACTGGACCAGGACAGGCGACATCACCAGCAGGGCGCTACCGGTGCGGGCACACTGGACCGCACTGGTAGGAACCCACCCCTGAATGGGTGTGTGTATGTGTGTGTGTGTGTGTGCCAGATTTGCTTAACAACTGTGATTCACTTAACAACTGCAGTGATTCATTTAGCAACCATGGCAATAAAGATTATAAAATTGGACATCACTCACTTAGCAACCGTCTTACTTAGCAATGGAAATTCTGGTCCCAATTTTGTTTTTTAAGTTAAGGACCCCCTGTACTTTCTGCTACATCTGCCTTGCAAGTAATTTCCTCACTCTTTCTTATAATAGCCTTGCCCCTGGAAAAGGACCCAAATTATTGGAAAGCCTTTTTATGGGCTCATAATAGAGAGTGCTGAGCTAGCTCAATAATAAGGTTTACTATTGGATGATTTCTTGTAGCTATTGTTTCCAAAGATTGATAAGATTTGCATGTACAAGAATTAAAGCTGTATTTAATCAATTACTTTGTTTTAATCATTTCTGTGTGCGCATTCACATACTGGGAATTGGAAAGAAAGAGAAGCTTCTGTATCTATTGAAATGACTATTAATCTTACATTACGATTATTCATAGCTATCACATAATTAATATGAGAGAAAAATCAACAGGCGTAGATTTATATCCTGGCAAACTAAGAGCTTAAGACACCTTTTCATTTTTCCTCACAATAACAACCAATAGCCTGGTCTAAGAGAGAGTTACTGATTCAGAATCACCCAGAAAGTTTCCATAAGTGAGAATACCAAATCTGAATACTAGCCCACTATCTTTAATTCCTCTACCACATTAGTTCTCACCTGGCGGGGCAGAGTGGGCAGGGTGAAAAATTAGATCAGATTCTCAAAACTCTTTTTCCTCTTTTGAAAAAAAAACCAACTTTTCTATGAGATAGAATTTTGTCAGAGTATCTCTTCCCACTGTTGGTGTTACAGAACTTACTGCATTCTTTTAATGAGTCCAGTACTAGGCGTAATTCCAGTAATTTGCTCATGTTGACATTTAGCACACCATCAATTTCATCTAGCAAGTGAGATCGACGGTTTTTCTCCTCCCATGTTAATATGGTATTATATTCCTTTTCTATTTTTGGATCGATGCCGTCATCTTTTTTATAGCGTTCATAAGCTCGATTCACATTCTCCAGAATGCGAAAGAGTTTTTTAGAAATCTCCTGTAAGAACAGAACATATTTTCAGGGGAAAGTAGTGTATTGAATTGTTACAGGAATTCCCCACTCAGCTGTCTAAACCACTTCTTAGTTTTGGAGTTCTTTCAGTCTCCTCTTATTTATTTATTTATTTAGTCATATTTGTAGGCCGCCCTCAGGGTGGCTACCAACAATAAGAAACAATGTAAATATGACAGTGAATAAAAAGATTAAAACACAGCAATAATAACACAGTTAAAAATTCCATAATAATAAAAATAATACTCACAATCAATCCTTCAATATAAAAGGGGGCGGGACTTTTGATGTCTTACCCTGTCCCGCTCCCCCAGGCCTGCCAGCAGAGCCAGGTTTTAATGGGCCAAGAGGGTAGGGGAGGTCTGAATCTCCGGTGGAAGGTGATTCCACAGTGTTGGGGCCATCACAGAGAAGGCTCTCCCCCGCGGTCCCATCAGCCGACACTGTTTGGCCGACGGAACTTGGAGGAGGCCCACTCTGTGGGATCTTACCGGTCTCAGGGAAGCCAATGCAGCTGGCAGAGGATGGGTGTGATATGAGTGAATCTCGGAACATTCACTACCACCCGCGCAGCTGCATTTTGGACTAACTGAAGTCTCCGAACACTTTTCAAGGGTAGCCCCATGTAGAGCGCATTACAATAATCAAGGCGGGAGGTGATGAGGGCGTGAGTAACTGTGAGTAAAGCCTCCTGCTCCAAATAGGGTCGCAACTGGCTCACCAGGTGGATCTGTGCGAAGGTTCTCCTAACCACAGCCGTAAGATGTTGTTCCAATTTCTGCTGTGGGTCTAGGAGAACAACAGTTGCGAGCCTTTTCTGAGGGATGGTATCATGGTATATGTGACATGGTATCACATATCTATGTGCTGTTAGATTATGTGTGTGTGGCACATACATTTGATAATGTAGAAAATGCATGATACATGCTTTAGATAATGTATGTGCCATACATTAGAGTATTAGCATTAATTATTCTTTAAGAAATGAGAAAATCAGAAGACCAGGATGAGTACAGGAGATTTGAGGCAAAGGCTTTTTATTCTTAGAAATAGAATAATGTGCTTTTTGTAACAGGAAAATTAGTTATTCCGTTGATTCCTTGTTCCTTGGAAGATGTTGCATTTGTAGGGTTGGGAGGAAGGTGAAAAAGAAAGAAGCTGGAAGGAAAACTGAAATAGATAAAATGTAAATAATATATTGACTTTCCTAATGTTTCCATTTTTCCTTGAAGGTAACTATTTAAGTATCCTTCATAAAACTATCCAGAGATCTTAATAACCTTTATTCATACCTTCAGGAGAGCCAGCTTGGTGAGACCATGAACTCTAGTCTTCCTTTAGGCACAAAGCCAATCAGGTGATCTTGGATCAGTCACCCTCAGTCCTAGGAAGGAAACAATGGCAACCATTTCCAAAAATGTTGCCAAGCAGTTGCCAGGAATCAAGACCGATTCAAAGGCACAAAACAAACAAACAAGAACAACAACAAAGAAGCAAATACCCCCACACACATACACAACGTCTTCATGTATGAAAGCTCTTTTTGATGCTGTTGCATTTATGTCATTGCATGATCACCTAATCAGTTACTGTATCAAGAGTTTAATGATTCAAGTAATGGAAGCAGAACTTCTGTTTATAAAAAGGGATAACTGTGCTAATGTAAAATGTTTCCATTTTTAATGCAAGAGAAGTCATATATGCCAGCTCCTCCCTGAATGAGGAACAGAGAGGCACAGAAAAGCAATGTGAGATGCACAAATAGTAAAAAAAAAAATCCAGCAACAAGAATGCTGTATGCACAAAAATGGACATTTAATTCCCATAATGGAAGACTGACTGCAAAAGCTGATGGGGCTAGCAGAGATGGCTAAACTGACTGCTTTAATTAAAGAAAAGAATACAGCTAACTTTGTTTCTGCTTGGAAATTAGTTCTGGACTTTGTGCTTGAAGTGGAAAAAAAATGAAACTTTGACTTTGGGTTTTGCTGATTAGATAGGTTTGCTGTTATTGAAATGGCTAGTATATATTACTATGTAAAAGTAAAAGTCGAGGCTGTATGTTATAACCTTACTCTATTTCACTAGGTTTTTTCCTCTTTACTCTACACTTTTTCCTCTTCCCGCTTTCCTAGTTTACTTTCCCATTATTTTCATTCTTTTGGTACTTTATATTTTTATAAACTAATACAAAATTCATGAAAAATAAAAGAAATAGTAAAAATATCATAATCCTTAGCTGTGATGATACTAGTAAACCTTGCCTCAAAAATAAGAGAAAGCTGCAACGTAAGTATTCGCATAGTTTAAGTGTACTCATTCACTGTGTTAATCAATAATGCTTATTTAATTTTAATTTAGGGAGTTATATGAAGAAGACGTTAGGATTAAAGCAAACCCTAGTGTTTTATAATATTTGAAGCCAAAAAGTAATATCTGTTCAGTGAATGCAGCTAGATAAATTCTTGCCCTCAAATAAAGTGTACTTTTTCCCAGTTTTCCAGTTTCTATTGTGGCTCTATTGGGCAAAGTCTACATTCACACAACAACATGCTAATCTAAGCAAAAATGGAATGGCTGTTGTAGGAATCCCACTATTTTAGTAGGTTGTGAACCAAGCAACCACATGACCTATTTTGTTTAGGCATAGCATGTTATAAGAACAAGCAATCATGCTTAAATCCAAGTTTAGTATATTATATAAACACATCTTGACTGTTAGCAACATTCAACTAATAATTATTATTTGTGGAACAGAAGTTTCAGCTATTTTACCATACAGAGTGATGGTGGCAGTATTAGAAATATAGAGCAGGCAGTTTGTTCAAATCCCTCTTTCTCTTATTTGGTTTGCCTCATACGTATTTCTTCTTTTACTTTTTACTTCTTTTGCAATACTATCCCATAACAGGCTATTTGGTAGATGGGTGGAAATAATTTTGTATTACTTGTCCCAGGGCCAGTCACATTTTAAGGACTAATCTGTAGTTCTGACATTGTACATGTTTATTTTTATAGCACCGTGGCTGCAAGTATAAATGCTCTGGCAACAGTAACATTTGAAGATTTTGTCAAGAATTGTTTTCCAAAACTGTCTGATCGTGTGAGCACTTGGACCAGCAAAGGCTTATGTAGGTGGAAAATATGACCTTAATTTTTCTTCACTTTAAATGAAACTGTTTCTTAATCTATTGTTCAAAATGAAAATGTCTTTAAAACTGGTATGTTTAAACTTGCCACTTTTCAAAAGTCCTTAAGACATTATCACAAGGACCGTGCTTGGGAAATAACTTACACACAGTTTCTCTTATCAGTATATGCAAAGAAAGGTATGATTATTTGATAATGATTTGCTCCCTGTTGACATGTTTATCATCTCAAATTATCAGCAATAATTTTGGAACAGTCTATCCAGAGATGTTGGGTTCCTAATCAGCTGCACATAAACTATTGTTCAATTAAAAAAAATCAAGGGAGAATTAATAGAGTCATCATTGAGTTAACTTAACATGTTCCATCTTTTTCTGAGCTGTAGGCTCAAGAACACCGCATATTAACTAGTTTAAAGGAAGTTAGTACTCCTTATAATCTGTACACATTGATTAAGGCATAAATTTTTAATCTATTGACCATCTTTGCAGTGGTGGGATTCAATTTTTTTACTACCGGTTCTGTGGGCATGGCTTGGTGGGCGTAGCATGGCTTGGTGGGCATGGCTTGGTGGCCTTGGCAGGGGAAGGATACTATAAAATCTCCATTCCCTCCCCACTCCAGGGGAAGGTTACTGCAAAATCCCCATTTCCTCCCGATCAGCTGGTACTTGGGAGGCAGAGAATAGATGGGGGCAGGGCTAGTCAGAGGTGATATTTACCGGTTCTCCAACCTATTCAAAATTTCCCCTACTGGTTTTCCAGAACTGGTCAGAACCTCCTGAATCCCAGCTCTGCATCTTTGAAGGAAAATGGATCCAAACAAAGATACAATCTAGCAGCTAAAAGCATAGCCATCAATACATATGAATAGTTAAGTAAGAGACTGGATTACCTTGATAATCTGTGGCTTAAATATTTATGCTCAAAGAGATCATGGAAATGTCATTCTGTGGCATCATAATAGAATGAATGCTTTGCTTATAGACATTCCCTATCATGACCTATGAAAATTATTTTAGATGAAATATATGATAGATAACTATCATAACATTTTCCGTGCAAAGTAAGCCCTTAAAAATGCTTTCGTTAGAAATTACACTGGCTTCTATCCATGGGTAATTGAAATTTGAAGTTCTTTCTTTCAGTGTCCTCAAAACAGCAACATGAAAGGGAAAATATTATTTTAAAGAAAGTGTCAAAACAAAGATGTCAGCATCATATTGCATAATGCAGTTTGGAATAATAGGTTGAAAATCTCTTAGGAATTTCTGCTGAAGGAGCAAATGTGAAACTGTTTTCAACTGATTTTCTCATCTCCCATTAACTAGTTATTTTGTATGAAAATCTTCTGTGAAAGCTTCAGGCAATTATGGAGGTTAAAGGAGAAGGGAAGAATGGGTAAATATTCTACCTCAAACACTCTGCTTTCTGGAAAGACCCATATGGAATAAATCTCAGCGAATTTTCTTTTGATAGGAGGAAATTTTGAAATCCATCCACTGCTGTCATTAGTTGTCAACAATCTGATGAAAATATAGTTGAATATATATATAATGAAAACTGCTTCCTTTTCTCCAGGCATAGTATTTGGAGGGCTGTGTACTACAATGGCTGTAGTTGCATCATTCATGGGTGGTGTTGTGCAGGTAACCATACAATTTAATGTTTGGTATGACCTTTAATTTGTATCATAAGGAAGTTTCAACTTCCATAGTGAGAAAGTGTGACAGATGGTTTTAAAAGTCTAGAGAGCTCTGCTCAGATTAAATTCATAGACTGCTTATCTGCTATTAAACCCATTCATATTCATATGTCATCAGTTGCATTACCATCATGAAGAGTAATCATAGAACCTATTTAATTGAAACAACTTTTCTTTTTGATTAAACTTGTTATCGCTTTTAACCTTGAGAATAAATAAGGCATTTACAAATATAGGCAATGTGTATATGCAGGATTAAATTGTATTTCATTTGCATTCATGAATCCTAAATTATGAAAGCACGCACTGTCCTGCTTTCACCATGTATGCCATGCCACACGTACCACAAAAATCTCCTGGATAGACCTAAGAAACCAGAAATTATGGTTGTGATAATTTTACATATTTATGCACACATTTGAGGGTCTTCACAAGCAAGTTCTTAGGGCTGATATTTAAATAAAGAACTACTGGTTGCCTCTTCATATGAGTTTAATAAATAAATAAAAGACTGCTTAAAATGGATTTGAATAAGCAATTCATGTTGGAAAATACATACCTTGTTGAAGATAGACATACATCTCTTTTTTATTGTAGATGAGGTAGTTTAAGTTTATTTATTTTATTTATTTATTTATTTATTTATTTATTTATTTATTTATTTATTTATTTATTTATTAATAGATTTCTATACCACCCTTCTCCTTACGGACTCAGGGTGGTGTACAGGCATATAAAAGTCATAAAATACAAAAAAGTGATGAAATTTAAAAAACCATTAAATATAAAATTGCCCAATAAATATTATAATTTAATTAAAATTAATCCCCTAAAAACAATTTAGGCGGCCAAACCAGCCTGGCGGAAGAGGTGGGTCTTCAGTTCTTTTTTGAAGGTCTTCAGGTCCGGGATCGTTCTTAAGGCTGGAGGAAACTCATTCCACAGGGTGGGTGCCCCAACAGGGAAGGCTCTCCCCCTGGGGGCTGCATGCCGACATTGTCTGGCCGATGGTACCCTGAGGAGGCCCTCGCTGTGGGAGCGAACAGGTCGGAGGAATGTCGTGTTTGGGAGAAGATGGTCACATAGGTACTCAGGCCCTAAGCCATGGAGCGCTTTAAAGGTGGTAACCATTTGGATAGCGTTATAGAAGTGAATTTTCTAAACTTTTTTTTTGCTTCTATAACACTTCATCTGGAATTTTCTAAATGAAATTGTGCTAACATAGCCAAATTCTTTGTACAACTGACTAATTTTTAATTCATAGAAGACTTTTAAAAACATTTCTTTTCAATGGTATACCCGTATATGGGTACAAGAACCATGTACTCAGAAAAAAACTCTCTGTAAAACAATTAAACAGTATGTTATAGAAATGGGAGATATACAGTATGTATACAGTATATATTTGATAATTGTGATTTGTTTTCTAACTAGGCTTCACTTAGTATCCATGGAATGTGTGGAGGACCTATGCTGGGATTATTTACACTGGGAATTATTTTTCCTTGTACCAATTGGAAAGTAAGTAGCAAGAATAGCATTATCTTTCCATATATATTCTATTACTCTTGTTGATTATTAATATTGTTATTAAACATAGCAAAAGGTCCATCCTTCACGACACTTTATTGTTAACTGGGGTGTGATATGGGCAATCTTCTTCTTGCTTCATAAACTTTGAGTCTCTTGCCAAATATTAGGAGTTGCTGCAGCTGATGTCCTTCAGAAGTGACAAATGCTTTACCTACCTTAGAAGATTTACAGGTATTTAAAATTTGACAACTCCAGTAATTCTGTTTCATGGTTGCATTTATTTAAGGGTGCTTTTGGTGGTCTCGCTACTGGAATCACTTTGGCATTTTGGGTCGGCATTGGAGCTTTTGTGTATCCTGCTCCACCATCAAAAACTCTGCCACTCTATCTTTCAACCGCTGGATGCAATAGCACAGATATGGTTGTACCCATAGTTCCTACTTTACCTGCTGAAAGGTACCAATCCTATCTAACCATCTATATATTTTATGGCAGTAGTTCATAATTTTTTTCCACAGTAATTGTAGCCTACTATTACAATCAATCATTCTATATCATCTATCTATCTATCTATCTATCTATCTATCTATCTATCTATCTATCATCTATCTATCTATCATCTATCTATCTATC
>JANHGD010003456.1:93304-107785 GCA_027560375.1 Imantodes cenchoa | reverse complement strand
CACTTCCGGTTTGCCCGTAAGGTGTTTATTTGCACTCCGGGGCTTCAGGGAAGCTTCCCTGAAGCGTCCGGAGGGCGAAACGGCCTTCCTCAAGGCCAAAAATCACTTGGCCATTTTCTTTGGAAGGGGGAAGAAAGAAGGGGATCTTTCTTAGTTTGTTGCCCTACAGAGATATAGCAGTTCAGTTATAGTAATTCCAAGCCATTCTGAGTGATGTTTGCTTTGCTGTCCCACCAAATATAACTTTTTTCGCAGCCTTGTCATCAGACTGTGGTTTTATGCTGTAATGCCATTTGTCTCTAAAAGAAAAATGAGTTGAGGAAGATGCTGCTGTGAGTACTAAAATCTGCCTCCTCAGGCCATAGAGCTTTGGGTTCCATTAAATGGTAATGGTGGTGATTACTATAATCAGGAATGGCAGCCTTAGGCCTCTGACATGGTTCTAGTTGTGTTTTTTAAAAAAGCAGAATAAATGAGTACGTACTGTGAAGAGCCCATTTCCTCCATAACCAGTACTAAATAGGCTTTCACTCATATCCTCTGTAGCAGTCCCTTATGATTCTTAAGAAGGAAAGCTTCATCTTTGGTCTTCTGATTAATTCCACAAAATGAGTATGGTTATATGAGTAGGCATGAAAATATTAAAACAAGAAATTACCTCTGAAACATGTTTGGCTAATTCTGTGGTTTAAGCCTTGACAGGGAGGTCCTTACAATCCCATATAGACAAGAAATAAAACATCTGTGCGCAGTATCTAAGTTTTACTTTAATCAAGGCATTAGTTATAAATATCCTGAGGGATAGAAAATGGATTGTTTTATTATGCTTATTTAGTGGGAATAGAGGGGAAAAGTTACGGTACCTGAAAAAAGTGGTATTCACACTTTTCTTACAAACTTAAGGATACTTCTTTAAAACACATGTTCTGTTCAGGTTCAGTGAAATTAAAGCTATACTGCTTGATGTTTACCATTCATTTTACCAAAGCTTGCTCAGCAAAGTTTTGTAGGACTTGCTTCCCAAATTTCCAAAAGTGTAGGAACTGATTAGGGTTACAATTACAGGATTTGTAATACCAACAAATTTCCCAGTTGAGGCAGGGTGCTTTAGTGTGATACAATCTTTTCTACAAAATAATTTAAATCTGAAATAAACGTAAAAATGCCCAGGAAAAATAACTAGTATAGCGAAGACTATTCCATTCAGATTCAAAACCATATTTGTAAAGATGCTCATGCTTTGTGGTAGAGGGAAGACATTTGAAGATATACTACACATATTTCTCTGTTACGTCCAGTAGGAATGGAATGAACCTTAAGGTCATGTTCTAACCATTTGCCCTTATGGTATGCTCACTCATATCTTAATTGTTTCATTTCAGACTTGTGGTGGACAACTATTCTTAAATAGAGTTGTTAAGCTGCAAGATGAGCAGCCATGTAAACTGATTGAATAAGTTAGTACAATAAAGCAAAACCATGCTGTATTTTAAAAATTATTCATAGCCTCCACAATTCCTTTACTAACAGTTAATATCAGCTTCTAACTTCCAGCCTGCATTTGCTAAGGAATCAGGTCAAAGAAGATTTAATATCATCTTCACTAGGAGCATTCCTCCTTAAAACACTGTTCTGTAGGAGCAGAATTACTTTGAAGAATATACCATATTTATTGGAGTATAAGACGCACTGGAGTATAAAATGCACCTTAGTTTTGGGGGAGGAAAATAGGGGAAAAAATCTGCCTACCAGGGTCAGCTTCAGCACATGATTTTATCCCCTGGTTAGTGCTTAAAAAAACCTTATTTGGAGCGAGTAACAATGAAAGAGCCTGCAAGCCAGTAAGAGCTGGGAAGATCGTTAGAACCTCATTAGGGCTGGAAAAAAACTTATTTGGAGCAAGTAGCAATGAAAAAAAGCCTGCAAAGACTTAGGGCTGGAAAAACATTCTTCGGAGAGAGTAATAATGAAAGAGGCAGCAAGCTGTAAGAGCTGGGAAGATCGTTAGCACCTCGTTAGGGCTGGAAAAAAAGCTTAGAAAAAGCTACATTCGAAGTATAAGACACACCCAAATTTTCAGCCTCTTTTAGGGAGGAAAAAGGTGTGTCTTATACTCTGAAAAATACGGTACCTATTGGCCCTGTTTCAGGTAATCAGGCCCCTTTGGGGTAAGGAGGAGCTGGGGGAGCCCTTTCAAGACTGCTGTGAGTTGCTCAACTTTGCTCAGGGTTGGACTCTGGGCAGATCCTTTGGAAATAACCAAGACAATACTGAGTCCTGTAATCTGCGAGGAACTTGAGCTGGTTGATCCTAAGGAAGTGAACAGGGTTTCCATGGTTGTGAGCTCAGCCACCTGTGGTCTGGATCTATGCCCCTTTTGGCTGATTGAAGGTGTCCTCAGAAGTGCCATATGTTTGGCTCCATTTGGGAATACATGTGGGAGGGGTTGGCACAATCTGCCTTGAAGGAGGCACAGATGCGCCCCATACTTGGACCAATCATGTTAGACAATGTTCATCCAGATGTTTTTAGTGAAGGTGGTTGGGAGGGTGGTTGCCACTCAGTTTCAGAGGGCCCCGAGGGAAGTGATTTTTATGGACCTTTTCAGTCTGGGTTTAGGCTGCACAAATGCTTTAAGTTAGGACTCCATTGCTTGACAATATCATACTGGTCAAGCAGCAGCTCCATTATAGCATATCTCCGTTCAAAAATACTGTTATTGAGTTGTAAGAAAGCTAAGAAAGTATAAGCAGTTGAGGATGATGTGATAATTTAATTATATCCCCTTATTTAGATATAGTATTGCATACGGCAACAAAAACAATGTCAGAAGATCCAATTTTATCCATTTTAATAAATGTTAACTAAATTTGAAATCTGATTAACCATAACCTAAACATGCCTCCCTGAGCTCCTGGAAGCAGAATACAAGTCTTAACAAAAAGTGATACATCCAGATCTGTTAAAAATGTAGACGTTTTGATTTTTTAATTTTTTTCCATAGGTTATTTTTAAATTTATCTTATTTATGTTCTTGCTTTCAGTTACAAGAAGGTCTGCTAATCTTTCACACATTACTAAAAGCAAACATTACTATTTTCCAGGTAAGAACTAAGCTATCAACATCATTTCTCATTTTAACTTTAGTGTACTATCTTGGAAAGCTATAAGGAAAAATATATAAACCTGTAGGCTCCCTTTACCAAGTAGTTATTAGCATATAAAAGCAAATAAAAGTTCACGGATGGTATGTTTTTATAAACAGTGGGAATTTATTACTATGTCATTGCCACCGTAATGTTTACAATGCCCTGAGTTGAGCTTGACCTCTGGTGATTACATGGACATATCACTGTGTTATATTGTGCATATAAGACAAGAGAGGCAAAAATATTAAAGCGGTTTGTGCCCGTCATCGTCCAGGATGTTTTTAAACCTCTCTAGTCAAACCTACTAGATTGCTCTGACAGCTACAACTACATCCTGGTAAGAATATCATTTAAAGGATAACCTAGGTAACTTGGACCAATGTCAAAAAAGCTAAACAGGACGAGATTTTATACTTGGATGGGATACCATCAATGCCCTGGGCCTGAAAATTGGAAAAAAATATATTCAGAAGCAGTTGCCAACCCCCTTCAAAATTATTGCCAAGATTTCAAATGCATTCTGTTCAGATTACTACAAAGTTCATTCACACATTTCAATTGTCATCCACACCAGCTTTGAAAACATTCTAATGAATAAGCATCTCTTCTATGTAGAGCTGTGAATGGGATATATTAACCAAGAATACAATGTAGCATTGTGTACCTGTGCGCAACAATATTCCAGAAATTGTTCCAAACTCTAAGATTAATTCTACAAATTAATCAAAGCCTAGAATGTACTGCTGGTCTGCTGTAATGACGTCATTGCATTTTGTGCTCTGTTTACATTGTTAGAAGTAAAGGTACACCAAATGGAATGTTTAAAGCACAACATTTCACAAAATGTCTTGCATCAAAATGTGAAATTGACAGATTATTTTGGAAGTATTCTAAGCTTCTTGACAGAGATTAATGAGTTTAAAACACCTCCAAAAATGCTGAAAACCACAGGATGTTTATAAATTGTATATTTTCAAGAAGGGATATGCAATCGCTTCGATGTGACGTAGAAGATGTACTTAGAAATTATTTAGGGAGCAAATGCAGTACCTGTTCAACTGGGGAGAGGCTATAACTTTACAACTTAACAGTAACAGTAGAGCAGAACATGCAAAGATTATTCAAAACAGGTGGTAGATTCTCATTCTAATGTGTTCTGAAGCACACTACTTTCAAGCCAACCATAATAGGTGCTATCACACTACAGCAGGGGTGTCAAACTCATGGCCTGCAGGCTGGATGCATCATGTGTTGGCACGCCTACCCCGTTTAGTGAAGGGGGAAAAAGTCCCGATGTGCCACGTCATGATGACGTGACAACGTGAGTTTGAAACCCCTGTACTAAGTGACTTTCAAAGGGGAGAAAAAGTGATTGGCACCAACCTTGAAAATAAACACATCTGCTTCTAGCATCTATCAGAACGATGGCTGTAGGCTTTTTAGTTGGCTACTCTCACTGATAAGAGAACAGATGTGAACTCCATCCCTTCTCTGTAACCCCACTCTGCTGCCCTTTACAATTGTCAGGCAAGTTGCTATTAGGCAGGGCTATGCAAATAAAAAAGAAATTATAGATTTGCCTGGGTGGTGGGGGAAATCACCTTTTTTTGGTATGCAATGCTATCCCTATTCCCAGTGTGAGGAAATATTCTTCGTTACAATATATTTTGTTGCAATATATTTTATAGGAATAGATTTGCCTAACAGAAGGTAAGAAGCTATCATTGACTTTTTTGCCGGGAGGGTGAGGGGAAGAAGGAGAGGTTTCTTTTTGGACGGGCAACTATATAACATTATATTATATACTGCATTTATATTTCAGGCTCTTCTTCATGCAGTCCAAATGCAGAATTGCCAACATTCATATTAACCAAGGATCCCACTCAGAATCTTTTGACAGCCAAAACCAAGTTAGAGAAGATTCCTAGACCAAAAACAGTGAGTAGTGAAATGTTAATGAAAACATCAGACAAGTTATGCAGTCAAGAGAGCAAAATGTTTATTAATTTGAATGCTATTTTTTTAAAGAGTTTCACTCTGAAAGAATAACAATAGTTATTCTTGCAGGTGTATACACCTCAGATATATGCAGTGGGTTTTCCTCTGCTCTAATTCCCCATATTATGCCACTACAAAAAAATAGCCATGGCCAAATCTTTGAAATGTTAGCTATTCAGAATGCAAAACCTAAAAATAACAACCTTTCTCTTTCCAGGTACCTTCAGGGTGGAGAAATAGAGCAGTAGACGTTCTGTTGCCAGATCTTACCCAAACCTCACATTCTACTTTTCCTGGGCAACAAGAGTGAAACCCATCTCAAAAATAAACTGCTACTAGATGTGTCATTGACCAAGACTGAAAACATTACTGTGCACAAAGTTGCTGTCAGTAATTGTTAATAAAACTTTTCCTACCATATTTTCTTCAACGCTTTTGAATAATAATATGAGAATAAAAGATTTTGGCTTCATCATGCCATATTGAAATTTCATTGTTCTTCTTCTGAAAGTTACACATTGTCATTGTACAGGTGGTCTTCAACGTATGGCCACAACGGAGTCCAAAATTTATGTTGAGAGAGAAATTTAAGTGAGTTTTGCCCCATTTTACAACTTTTCTCACCACATTTGTTAAGTGAATCACTGCAGTTCTTAAATTAGTAAAATGGTTATTAAGTGAATTTAGTTTCCTCGTTGACGTTTCTTGTCAGAAGGTTGCAAAAGGATCACATGACTCCGGGACACTGCAAGAGTCATAAATGTCAGTCAATTGTTAAAAGCATCTGAATGTAAATAGCGTGACCATGGGGATGCTGCAATGTTCATAAGTGTGAAAAATGTTCATAAGTCCCTTTTTTAGTGCTGTTGTATCTTCAAATGGTCACTCAATGAACTACTATAAGTCAAGGACTATCTGTATATAATGGACATGCATTGTATAAAACTGTAGTTTGATATTTGTTAAACAAATGATCTCTTGGGTCCCCTAAATAACCCATGCCTTATAAAAATACGTAGCACTGTTACATGCTGTCAATGTAACATTTATTAGGTTGTTTATGTAGTCTAGGCTCTAAGTAACTTACTTGGACAAAAAAGCATTTTAATAAATGATTTATTATTTTGGTATTACGGTTGTAAATAATTTGCATTTCTTCCAATGACAACACCACATACGCAGTACATAACATCTATAACATTCCATTCCCTATGCAGTACATTTGCATATGAGAGATCTAAGAACAATCCAGATAAAGAATGAAAGTCACAATTTACTATCTAAAGAATTAAGGTCCACGTGATCAGTTATTCTATACAGACAATTGCTTAAAAAACAAACAATATGCTGAATTTCAAACAACCAGCAAAGTGATAAAAATCTATTCATACGTAAGGGCATTATACCGAAAACAAAGTTTTATCTATCTAAAACTAGATGGTAAAGAATTTGAATATGTGAGCAACAGGGAAGCCCCTTAATGTGTCCGCTGTCGTTTGGTAGATTACAGATGAAGCTGGTTTAGAAAATCAAATCTACTGCCACTGCATGAAATAGTTAGAAATGCCCTAGTAACTAAACATATAGCTTTATGCCACCTAAATAGAAAATATAGATTTCCTGAAAGGTAATACGAACACCTGAATTTTCTAAAATCGTTGGAAAAGAGCAATTGCTGACACTAAGGGGCAGATATATTGATTAAAGTTTCTTTCCCTGACATGAGGCCAACATTAAGAAAATTTAAGGCACTTGAAAGAGGGTTCACTGTATTTAGGAATACATGTTTTAATGTCTTTGACAGGTATTCTTGGCTCAGTAACAAAATCATCTCACATTTTGATTTTGGAAGTACATACTGCACTCAGTTTTGAAACATTTTCCCCCTTAAATTTACAAGATAAATATTAACATTCAAGAATAAGCATGGAAGCAAAAAGTAAATAGCTTTTTAGTCTTACTTTGAAGAATATGTTTATCTAATATTAAGAGTGCATTTTTAAACCATCATTTTTTAGAATTTCATTAGCGTTGTGTTTAAATTATCAGCTTCTTAAGTTAAATTTATAAAGATCACGGGGAGGTGGGTAAAATGACTACCACAAGGCCATTAAATACACACCACTTATTTTGGAAATATCTGAATGGAGTAGTCAGTTCAACTGTCTTATTCACCTGAGCTAGTGTCTTTTAGGAGTGCAGTTTTTGGAAGATTCTTTAAAATTACAGTATTCGCTACTAAATATATTTTATGAATTGACTTTCTGGCTAATATTGAAGTGAACTTTACTCAAATTTGAAAGGATTAAGGAAATTAGAATGATGTTAACATTTTTAACAATACATCTACAGAATCTATTTTGTCACCAGCATAATATCAACCACTGCAGTTCCTCTTTGACTGGAGCTCATCCAGCAGAAGCACTTAACCCTATAAACTGAGTTTTGATTATTTCAATTGTATTTATCACATGACTTGCAAAACATATATTAAGAAGCTATTAAGAGAATAATCAAAATAACTTAGTTCAAGAAGTGTTCAATCAAGTTTGTTTCTATTACAATTGTTCTATCAAACAATTTGCTGTATTATGAAACCTACAGGTGGGATATTGCTACGTGGGAATAAAATATTCCAAAATCCATGCAGGACTACAGTACCTTTAAAATATCCATAATGTTATGAGCACAAACTGTGTTTGCTAAAATTATTATCCTCATATGAAAAGCACAGCATTTTCTAAGGCAGGCAATTTGAAGGCTACAGACAAATGGCTTTAGAAATAGTAAACAAAGCCTGGATACAACAGATTGAATCCAAACTTTGCCACATTTAACAGGCCCACAAAAATCAGTTGGATAAATTCATCACATGTAGCTTACCCAATCTGTTTTCCTCAAAGGATCTAATTCCTCAAAAATATAGATCCAATACATTGTATTAACACATATGAAAACAGTTAAGATGTTAGCATATAGTGCTGAGGTTCATATGTCTAATGGAGAAAACTTGGTGCAAATAAAATGACATTCTACACTGAACCCCAAAATATAAGATGGCACAACACTTCAATTTGCAATCTGCTAATTAAGGCACTGGTCCTTCTTTCTTATGCACAGGGGAACTTGTATCTCTTGATCATCATTCTTCCTATAGATGCTTAGACTTACAATAGAAAACAATCATCCTTGTAACATTATATAATATGGAAAAATACGGGCATTCATATTTGTTAAGAAAAAATATCCTAAAAACATCCTACAAATATCTTCCAATTTCCAAGCTGAACAGATAAAAAGTCATAATTTTCATAGATAATTTTAATGCCAAATTAATAGTAATCTTTTTTTTAATAATGATGCATAGGGATATTGTATCTAAACCTAATTAAATCACTGTAATTGTAATTTTACCTACCAAAGAACATTGCTGCCACTAAATACAATAACTATCAACAACTAGATTTGGCATATCAAATAAAAGAATAGATTCTATAGCAGCAGCTACTAAAAATTTAAAACAGCAAATAAGGGTTCATGCACAATATTGCAAATATTTCTGTTCAGCAAGACATGGTTCACACAACCTTATTCCAAGCACGTTGCAGACCTATTTTTTTTAAGTCTTGAAAAATAATATCTTGAACTGCTGTATTCCATAAAGAATAAGCATCTTTTGGTGTAGCTACCATAAATATTGAGCTAATCTAAGTCCACTTAAAAAGCAACATTTCCTAGAGTGTGTGATAGTTTTGTTCTTTGGACTTGCAAAATTTATACAGAAAGAAGATAACTGCTTGCAGACCCAGCACAAGTACAATACCACCAATGAAACTGGCTGCATCAAAACTTGCTTTCTGATGTGATGGCTTGGTAGTTGGTATTACAGCTGATGTACCTGTCAAATAAGAGGATTGTAATTATTAGTGATTTGCTCCTGAATTATATTTTCTATATATAATTTTTTAATCATCTAAAATCAGTTCTACAGTTCTGTCTCTATGAAACAGAATTAGAACTTTCTTCAATGGAAAGTTACAAATTAGTCCTTTTCTAGATTAGATGCTACGAGCGGGCGAGGTCAATTGCTGTTTAAACCTGTTCAGATTATTTACATCCTGTGTGAAGATGCTATAGAGACCACAGATACATGATTTTAAAAAAAAATTAAATGCAAATCTTATATAAGATTTAATTATCTTGCAAACTCTCAAAGAATGATTTAAAAGTGTTATATTATCTGGAAATTAATTGCTGATTCCCTCCACACTTTGCAATGTGGATATATAGTATCTCTCTTGGAATCATTAAAGCTAAGCACAACTATTGCTTCACAAAGAAAAGCTTATGAAGCCACTGACAAAAGACCCTGCTGCTTTATGACTCAGATGTTTTGTACATGGTCCCTTACCTCCCTAGAAGGGAACATTATTACCCAATTTGACTCTTGTTTTCCAGTGTCTGAAAATGGACATGTGCTATTTCATTTAATTCATAGTTCACTTGCCTTTTGCTTTTTCTTATTCACCCAAGACAAGAACTGTCTAACAAGTAACTTTCCTCAAGACAAAAGAGTTCATTATGAATGCCTGTGAAATTAAAATTTACCTGTTTTAGAAGTAATAACAGAAGTAGTGGTAATGGTTGTAGTATTCTGAACAGGTTTTACTGTCGAAGTTGAGTTAATTGTACTACCTGTTATAAAGAAAGTTTATATCATTTTATTTGCCTTGAAATATGAATATACATGTATACTTACAGAATCCCGTTTGTGATTCATAAGATCACATATTTTAGCTGTTCCTTTCCTATATTTTGAAGGACTATGAAAATTATAAAAATATCAATGAATGATATACCGAACACAATTTAAGAATCAAATATAAAAGAGGGCAATATCAAAAATGGAAACCCACAAAAATGTTGATCTTCAATTGGAGACTGACAAGAACATGTAAAACAAGACCCTTGTATTGTTATTGAGATTAGTTGAGGAAAGAAATCAGGAAAAGGAGGATGTAGCCTGCATAGTTATTATTATATATTTAGGCAATGAGGATTTTGGAGAAGAAAATATATATCTTTTTCTTGTGCCTTTTTGCATTTTCTTGATCAAACACACAAACATCACCTCATAGGTTACTTCTGTAACTATTATGCATTTCAGCACAACTAGATCTCTTTGTTGCTGTGCATACTAATTGGGTTGAAATGCCTACATTCAATATTATCACTGTGTAGTTTCAACCAAGGAGAATTTCTGTAAATGCAGGTACATCTAAAATTTTACCAGTTATACAAGAAATTACCGTATTTTTCGCTCCACAAGACACATTCCCCCCCAAAAAGAGGACAGTGCGGGTCCTTTGGTGAATAGCAGCTGGGCCGCCGGCCCTTTTACAGCCCTGAACCCCGCCTCTTCTGTCCTTGTCATTGCCCGCCTCGTCTGTCTCTTTTCCACAGGGCAGGAGTCAATAGGTAAAGCTGGCACATGAGAGGACACCTATCTGTGGTCCTCTCAGGCTCCGCTTGGTTTTTTTTTTCTTGCTTTCCTCCTCTAAACCTACGTCTTATGGTCAGGTGTGTCTTATAGTGCAAAAAATACGGTACTCATGAAAAGAGAATGGAAATATAGAAACTGAAATTTTTGTTTAGAAGAAATGCTAAGAAAGTGATTTATGAATTGCTGTACATTTATAATTTTTATACTGCTACTTGAACAATGCTAAAGCATATACTCAAAGCAGATTTTGCTTGATCTATACATTTATCAAATTACTGATATAACTGAGCATAATTACTTGAGCACAAGAATCACATAAGCATGTAAGTAAAAAATTTACATGTCTCTTCAAATATTTATTTTACTACAGATTCATTACTGGATAGCATTAAGCTAAAACAATATGTCTGCATCAATGCAGATTTTTTTCTTTTTGTTACCTGTGGGGCTGGTGACTGTGGTGGACTTACTAGCTGTAGTAGTAGCTGTAGTAGTACTGGTAGGAGAATCTAAAAAAAAACCAACGACAACTATAAAGCATAAAATGGATTTTTAAGAATAACAGTAGTGATATCTACGCTGAGAATTCTTCTAGGGTTCTTATGTGCATATAAATATTTACTTGAGTAACTTGGTGTTTGGCCCGACGTTTTTAAAAGAAATATCATGTAAAGTTAATAATTACAGCAGTAATTACTCCTCTCATCAGTAGTCAGTAATCAGACATTTAATGAGACATCCAAATCCCTTCTACAGTAATGGATATACAGCTCTTCACCTTCATTGAGATTGCCAAGCTATTAAGATTCAAGAAGAGGAAAAGTAATCACTGAAGGGGCAGGATTGGAATCTTGTACATGACACTTTACAGGCAATCTAGTCTGAACAACTGAGAAAACTACTAAACAGTCTGTTCATTTCTTTTGGTAAGGTTCTTTTTTCAGACTTTCTTCAGTGTTTAGAATTTCACCAAAGGGTTATCAGTGTGCTAATTAAAATAACTTCTATCTTTGCTAATTAGAAATCCTAACTAATGGTCTACATCACTGAGGGCCGCATTAGGGTTGTATTTGACCTCAGGAGGCCAGGGTAGGTGTGGCGAGAGTGGGCGTGACCAGCTCGATGTCACTTGTGTTGGGGGCGCCTGTGGAGGCCTGAACGCTCTGCCAGTGAAAATGGGCTCCCGAGCTCAATTTTCAGCCGCGACAGCGCCCTGCAACCTTCTGCCAACGAAAACGGAGCTCGCAGCCCTCCCAAGCTCTGTTTTCGCTAGCAGAGGCACCCCGGGCCAGTCCTTTGCTGTTTTCAGGGCGGCCCTGTGGGCCAGATCTAAGCACCTTATGGGCCGGATCCTTGAGTTTGACACCCCTGGTCTACACAGTGATTGTGTCATACTCCTGCTGAGTTGATGGAGATTGAATTAGAAGCTCTACATAGGTGTACTGGGTTATTGTGATTTGAAATGGGCTGACAGTCACCACCATCTTTGTCAGTGGAAGGGTTCTAAATTGGTTGTCAATGTTCTATTATCCGAACCTCAGAAACTTCTTATGGAATGAGCAAACTATAATGTTTTGGCAGGGCTCCTAAAAGCCATTGAGGTCAAGATAAGATTTTTTTAAAGTATTCAGTGATGGAACTCTAAGAGTTCCCATAAAAAAACTTGTGGCATTTTATGGTACAGTTCACTCATTTAGCTTTGAAATTGTGCACCATCTCATTTTTATTGTACAATGAATGGGTAGTCCTCGACTTACAACAGCTTGTTTAGTGACTGTTCAAAGTTACAACAGCATTGAAAAAATTGACATGACCATTTTCCACACCTACAACCATTGCAGGATCAAGTTTTTTTAAAAAAATTCAGATACTTGGCAACTGATTCCAATTTATGACAGTTTCAATGTTCTGGGATCCCGTGATCATCTTTTGTGACCTTCGGACAAGCAAAGTCATTGGGGAAGCCATATTCACTTAATAACTGTGTCACTAACTTAACAACTGCAGGGATTCATTTAACAACCGAGGCAAGAAATATTGTAAAATGGGGCAAAACTCGCTTAACAAATGTCTCACCTAGCAACAGAAATTTGGGGTTCAATTGTGGTCCTAAGTCGAGGACTACCTGAACAGAATCTCTCACCTTGTGAACCACTGGAAAAACCTCAGTAATGTTCAGACTTTAGAAACAAACCTATAAGAGGGTTATCAGCCTGCTACAGTTGTACGGTCGCATTAGAAAGACCCAAACTGCAATCATATTTTGAAAACACTGCAGTTTTCAACGTAAGTTTGTATTCCATAACAATAGGGAAAAAGGATGGACATAAAGAAACACAGAAATAGTAAAATGCAAGATTTGTCAGCAATGGAGAATTTAAAGAAACAAGATTATTTTCAGCTGTCATCTGGCAGCTGCAGTGCAGTAACAGATTAGATGCTGACCAAACATAATCAATATGTGTGTCCTGTTTATTATACTGAATAAAGTTTTCGGGCAGTTTTGCCTTTCAGGTTGTTTGGCCCTTAAATAATTATTCTCTTTATCATCATATATGCATAAATACTCACCTGCACATGTTCCATTTTCAGAAACAACAATACAATCAGAATGTGTCCCTGTGGAATTTGTGCAATGAGACGGAGTTTTTCCTAGAGAAAAAAAACCCAGATTTTAATGAATGAAACTTTAAAGCATTTGGCTACAATTCTTATTATAAACATTGTTCTATAAAACCCAATGAAGTTCTGATTTAATAAAATATTTAGGGAGTCTGTTATTCCACAATGTCTATTAAATCGCAAATTACATTTGCAGCAGTTTGTCAAACTGCCATAAAATCACAAGTATAATCTATACATTATTTGTATTACGTTGCATTTACATACTGTAAATCAGTTCAAATTAAATAAAATTAACATAAATTTAATTGCCTTAGATTTTTCAGATTCAATGGATTTTGTCCATTTTTGGGAGAGGGCAAGGAGGCAAGTATTTTATCCACTGAATCTAAATCAGTCCATTAAAAAGGGGACTGTTAATAAAAAAAAGTTTCACTATATACAATGTTATCTGTTCAGCTATTATTTGTGACATTTTGATTTCTTTTTCACTAATATTAATTGGTTTCATATAGGTTACATTTAAAAGACAGCAGTTAAATGATAAACAGAATGGAAGAGCGCTAGGGAACCGATATTCATGCTCACGCTTTACTGAATTATTAAAATGCTCCTTCTAAAAAGATTTAACCTGGTTTACAAATTAACAATATTTTGTTTCAATATAACAGCATTAGTCCCACTTAAAATACATGTAGGAAATCCTGTAAAGCATGTAGAAATCTACAGTAAAAAAACTGGCTGTAAAAGATAAATCCCACTCATCTTCTAGCTTTTTTTACCTTTAATTTTACTAGGTTCTATGTTGTAGAAATAATAGAAGGCACAAGGAGAGAGGGGGAGAATTCTTAAACATTGCCAGATTATAATCTGAAACTATAACAATCCAATGTTTCCTCATCCGTAGTTTTCACTGCAAATTGTTCCAACTTTTCATTATTCTGATGATTTCTTGCGATTTCCTTTTCAATGCAATCTGTTTCTATGCTTTCATTAGGTTTATCAATACTTTGCCTATTTTGCCATTTTAGCAACCATATATTTTTGTGTCAATACGGTGCACATATCTTAGGGGTGGGCAACTACGGCCCTTTTATGACTGGTGGACTTCAATTCCCAGAATTCCAGCTGACTTCCCTTCACCTTCCCTTATCAATTAATCAAGGAAGACTACAAAAATTCTTTTTCACAGCTGGGAGTTGCCTTTTG
>JANHGD010003456.1:42846-54175 GCA_027560375.1 Imantodes cenchoa | reverse complement strand
TCTCCAGTGCAATATGGAAGGCTTATTAAACCTCTGCCTATCCGCAGCCTTACTAGTAATCAAGAAAGAAGATCTTACAATATCATCTCCATCCTCTACATCTGCCGAGATCAGGAATGCCTTTTCTATCTCAAATATTGCCCACAAGAATAACCGAGCCTTCTTAAGCAGAATGCGCAGCTTTTTCTACTCTGTGTACCTTCTGTCTCATTTTCTTCTTGATCTTGGTCATCTTCAGCTTATCTTCATCACTCAGTACTTCTGCAAACACAAAAAGGGAGAATAAGACTAAACTAGCTCTACACTTGATGTCTAACTATACCTTCATTCTTTATAAGAAAGTATTAATTTTCTAAAAGACATTGCTGACGTGGGCCAAAAAAATATACTCGGCATGAACACAACACAATCTCTTTTCACAGCTTTATTCCTTTCTCAGGTTTAACTGTTTCAGCCATTAAACAAGCTTTGGTGATCATGATTTTTTTAAAAAAAATATCCATAATGAGAAATGAAGTCTGCATACTCTACTCACATATAAATTAATAAACTCTTTTAAAGATATTTTTGAAGAATATAAATAATCTAAGAGCACAAAACACTGAACAATCTACTCACAGGCCCGACAGCAAATACAAATCTGGACACTGCCCAGATTCCATATCTATTGCATGATTTTAGTACTGCTTAATAAACAAAAATAAAATACTTTTCACTAGGAAACTTCCTGTGGACGATAAGGTCAGATCAAGTACAGACAAGATACGATGTTGACATGTGGCACTGAGGCTTTTAGTTCATTGTATAATGAATAAAAAATTCTTCCTATTTGCCGCCATCTCTTGTGTATTCTGTACAGTGGCTTCACCACATGAAACTGGCAGCAAGCCCGAACAGTCATAATTAAATCAATGTGTATAAATTGCTCTCCCCGACAATACCCAGGCAGAGCTGTAGCTTTATTAGGAAGCATTCAGTATTCATGATAGTGAGAGCATGTTACTGCTTAAAGTATAATAATTATGGAGACTAAGACACCCTGGATGCTTCACATTTCTTGCAATTAAAACAGAGGTAGGCTCTCTCCGCCCCAGAACAGCATGTGACCCCTTCTGTGTGGCATCAGAATATCTTCTCCTCATATTTGCTGAATACTATTAACATAGTTCCTCACCATATTGAGTCAGAATGGAAACCGTAGTGATGAATCCGACATGGGCTTAAAATAGATTAAGATATTTAAAAAACCCCACACAAAATCCATTTCCCACCCCAATAAAATTTAGCCCAACCCAATTTTCATCCCTGCCCCACCTACTATGGTCCTAAGGCTACTAAAAAATATTGAGCGACCTGATTTGAAGCTGCTTACAATAAGACAGGACTGATAGAGCACCCATGGATGCAGTCCACAAGAATTCTATTTATATTTCTGATCCTGAATCTTTCAGCTTTTTAAATAACAAAACAAAACAAAGTGCTAGCCCCTCATGGCGGTGAAAACATAAGGGACAGCTAGGAAGAAGGTGGTACCTGCCTAGTACTTCCAGTTCTGAAAAGCACAGCTCTTATTTTCTGTGTAGCTACCTGCCCCTCCCCTCAAATTCTCCAGTCATGTTCTCTTACCTATATATTCTTACTGCCCCTTGCTTATCCGTTCCTCTCTTCCTGCTGCCACACCGCTCCTTGACAAGAAATTCCAAATTTTGCAAAAACTCACACATCAGTTTCCAGAAAAGGCATGCAAATGAAAAATAAGCAGATTTGCATGCATCTTGTTGATTGGCATTATTTTTGAGAGCAAAAGTTGAATTTTCTTGCTGCACATAATGAACAGCCTTTCCTCCAGATACTGACAAACAACCACTGCCACAAACTAGAACGTTTTCTTGTGAAAGCTACAAGCATGCAAAAAGGGCTGGTCCAACTGGTACCTTGAGTTTCCAGCTTTTTCAAAACTCTGGCATCCGTCTTGCTCAGCAGATCAGTCACTTTCACTTTGGGAGGTCGGCCCCGTCCCCGTTTCACTTTGGGCATTTCCTTAGCCTTGGCTTTCTCCATATTTCGAGGGCGGCCACGCTTACCCGTGATGGCCTGGATGCGTGAAGGGATTTCTTCGTTTGACAATTTTACCCACTGCACGCCCTGTGAAACGAAGAAAAGGATGCTGCAGATGTTGTAGCTTACACAGGTCAGCATCCCTTTTGCTGGCCATATTGGTTAGTGCTGATGGGAATTGAAGACCACAATATCTGCAGGGCAAAGGGGCAGATCCTCAGAATCCATGGAAACAAATCCTTCCATTGACACCTGTAAACATAGTTTTGGTCTAGAAGTAGAAAAACAATTTGGGGAAAGGACAAAGAATGGACTAACTGTGTGTTTCAAACTCACCGTTTACTAAGCCATTATGCCAGATACAAATAATCCTTGACCTACAACTGCAATGGAGCCCAAAATTCCTGTTGCTTAGCAAGTTGAGTTTCACCTCATTTAACAACCTTTCTTGCCACAGTTAAGTGAATCACTGCAGTTGTTAAGTTAGTAACATGGTTGTTAAGTGAATCTAGCTTCCCCCCTGACTTTGCTTGTCAGAGGGTCACACAAGATGATCATGTGACCCAGGGACACTGCAATCATCATTAATACATGTCAGTAACTGAGTGTCCAAATTTTGATCACACATTCATCAGGCTGCTGCAATGATCATAAGTATGAAAGATGGCCCTAAGTCACTTTTTTCAAGTGCCATTGCACCTTTAAATGGTCACTAAAATAAAGTCAAGGACTACCTACTGTGCTTCAAGAGATATAATAGTTCGTGAGAATGTGCTCCCTCATTTAAAATATTGAAACTAGGATCTATATAGATATTCTGTTGTAAAATGTCATTTGGGCCCCAGGATTCCTAGCACAATCTTGGCAAAAGGACAGATGCTAAAAGAAATCAGAAGATGCCAATGATTCCTGAGAAGAAAAAGATCTACCTCAGATGTATCTTGCTCTTCAAAGAAATCTCCCACTGGCATTCGGGGACTGAAGCTGAAGTGTTCACGGCGGACGTTCTGCCCATCATTTCTGCTTAGATACTACAGGGGAATAAACCACCAAAACATTAATCGAGCACTTAAGTTTCTTTGTAAGATGGAGGCTCTCTCTGAAGTGAGCATGGTATCTCTGGAACAATTGAAATACTCTAAATCAGTGTCCAGAGATGCACACAATCTGAACATGCATATTGGATATCATCCATTATAACTGATTAATAATCTTAGGTTGTTCTTGGTATCTTACAAGAAGTCTCCAAAAAAAGCAGAGCAAATCTTATTCCTAGCCCAATGCTCCAGACAGGAACTACATTCATATTCTGATACAGATGATGATGAAGGTAACTACATGATAAGAAAAGGCAGGGGATGGTACATGTTACTTCTGAGAGCAACTGGACGAGGAGGAAATTAAGGCGTCTTGGATAACAGGAGGTCACAATCTGAAATAGGAGAAGCAAAGAATAATACAAGCAGATGAATAGTGCTGAACCTCTCACTACAGCTTTGCTTAAGAACAGGAGGGCAGCCCTGATTGGAGGGGGGTAGGTTTGAAAAAAAATTGTCTAGTGCGGCAATTGTGCCCTTTCCTGGACCAGGAGAGCTTGCTCACGGTCAGTATTCCTGGGTCACCTCCATCTGAATTACTGCAATGTGTTCTACATGGGACTGCTCTTGAAGACTATCCAGAAGCTTTAGCTGGTCTGGAATGCACCAGAGCACCCAGTAATTGAGGCCCCAAGGTTTGTCCATCTAACACCCTGTTGTGCAAGCTGCTCTTGCTTCCAGTATCTTTCTGGGTGCAATTCAAGTGTTGCGTCATCACCTTTAAAGCCCTATATTTCATGGGGTGAAGTTAGCTGCAGGACCTCCTTTCCCTAAAGACATCTGTCCATCCTACCAGGTCAGATGGGGAGGGCATACTCCTAGTCTCTTTCCCTAAATATTGCCATCTTATGGGAGTTAGGAAGGCTGCTTTATCTTTGGCAGCCCCAGCCTGAAGGGACCTTTATTCTCAGGTCTGGCAGGCCTCTACCATTCTAGCCTTATGTAAAACTTTGGAGACCTGTCTCCCCTCCCCGCCAAAGTTTGAGGATACAATGACTGAATTTTAGTTGCATGGTTCTGAACCATGAGAAGATGGATTGTGTTTTGTTTTGCTTCCCCACAATAAAACAAACAAACAAACACCAGTATTCTCACCGTTGAGTTAGAAACCTACCGGTTGTCTTTCCAGAACTTGGAGGTCCAACGATTGCAATTTTAACTGGTACAGTTGGTTTAGGTTTAGGCTGGCGGAGATACTTGAGGGGGTTTCTCATAAATTTTTCTCTATTTTCTTTACTTGTAAAGAAATATATACAGTTTCGATGAATAACTGGAAAACTCGGTGTGTCATCATTTCGAAAGGACTTGATTGCATCTCCTTCACTTAGCTGCAATAAATACAGAATTATTGATGTCCAAAATTACATTAAAATGCCAGAGCCCTTAGGAGTTGAACAGTCAATTCGGATGGTCGAGAAATTTAAAGAATAAATAAACAATGTATTATTTGTAACTTACATAATAATGTTTTATTATGTTAAATAGATTTTGACAAATAGTAATCTTTTATTTGTGAGAAGGAAGCTAAGCTTCTCCATCCTGCAATTTAATTAATTTATAATAGTACAAATACTTGCTGAAAAGCATTGACTATTAAAGCTACATTTAAAAATCATTACTACAGACATAGCCCTATCTAGGCCTTTTGGAGGTATACCTGAAAGAAAAACAAAGAAGCTATCTAAAATTAAAATGCTTCAAGTTTGGCAGCCTCTGTCAGGCTAAACTTTTCCCTTGAGACAAATTTCACATCAAAGGCTCCTGGAACCTTGAGTTGAAGGCAATCTTTGGCTGTTGCCAGAATGATTTGATATTAGCAAAATACGTTGTGGAACTTTTCTCTCTGGCAGGCTCCATTCCGGTTTAACTTATGCAAGTCCATCAAGACATGGCTATGTTATCAGGCTTGGAGACCCTAAGGCAGTGATGGCGAACCTTTTTTAGCTCTGGTGCCAAAAGAGTGCATGTGTGCCAAAAGGGTGCATGTGTGCCTCCGGACTTCTGGTAGGCCCGTTGGACCATTTTTTTGCCCTCCCCAGGCTTCACGAAACTCCTGAAGCTTGGGGAGGGTGAAAAATGGACCCAATGGTCCTAGCGGAAGTTCGGAAATGTTTTTCACCATCCACAGGCTCTGAAGGCTTTCCTGAAGCCTGGGGAGGTCGAAAATGGCCTCCCCCCCACCCTCTGGAAGGTCAAAATCAGCTGGCCAGTGCGCACATGCATGATGGAGCTGACATAGGGCAATGCCTCGCGTGCTCTCAGATATGGCTTCGCGTACCACCTGTGGCACGCGTGCCATAGGTTTGCCATCATAGCCCTAAGGGAATAGTGAATGTTATTTCCATGGTTATTAATATCAGTCGCCCTTTCCTTTCCTTTTAAAATTATAATATTAATTTTTAATTTGTTAACATATGGGTTGTTATGGTATGCTATCTCCTTTTGAGATGGGCAGCTATATAAACATGGTGAATAAGTAAATAAAAAATAAAATTGTGGATAGTATTTTCATAGTTAAAGTGATCTATTCTGCAGACCACTGGCAATTGAACAGGGACTGACTGAGCTCCTATCTTGCCCCAACTTTTGATTGGTGTTTATTTGAACTGGTTTCCAGTTGGTGCAGATTGGTGAGGGCTGGTCTCTCCACCAAAATGAACAATCAGAATCGGGCACAAACAAAGAACCAATTACAAACTTGCACTTATTTCCTTAGCCAATAGACAGAACTGCAACTTGAGAAGAACATATCTGTAACCCAAAAATTTTTGCATTGTATTTCTTAGAATTATTCCCCTGCCAGTTGCAAGATATGACATGAGCGTCTCCTCTGCCAATGTTCTGACAGGGATTCTG
The DNA here is from genome assembly GCA_027560375.1 of Imantodes cenchoa. Taxonomy (NCBI): domain Eukaryota; kingdom Metazoa; phylum Chordata; class Lepidosauria; order Squamata; family Dipsadidae; genus Imantodes; species Imantodes cenchoa. Next base: position 48,164 of record JANHGD010003456.1, on the reverse strand, counting down.
TGGTGGCAAGTGGAACACAGAACTGGCTTCCTAGATACCTTACTATAGAAAAGAAAGAAACTAATGTCAGTACCAGGAGGCACTTTATCTGTTGATAGGTAGCTGGAAAAGCAAGGAAAAGGGGGTGATGCATTTCTATTGGAGTTGAAAATGGACTTGAAGCCCCATTTGTTGACTCATTTTTATAATAAACTTTTGTTTTACTAATTAACATTTTATGAATGTAACCACGACGATATATCCTTTTTTATAATTATAAATAGTAAAAGGTATATTGAATTGAGAAATAGTTTTAGAAAGCCAGCAACCTGTTTGCTTACCTTGACAGGATCCCATTGGCCAAAATTGCTTGGATGTTTATAAGACAGAGCAATCATTTTCCGTGCAAGTGATAAACTTAGCGGATAACATTTCTCAAAAATGCTCTCACGATTTTCTACAAGATCTTTTAGCTTTTTAAACAATTGATAGCACACAATGCGAGGCCTTCTTTTGCAAGGGAGAGTTATTAGAGGTATGAGTAATTTTTCTAATTCTTCCTGGGAACAAAAAATAGGAAAGACATTTAAAAATATGGTTCAGAGCTATTTTAAATAAGTACCTTTCATAAAGTTTCAACGACTACATCACCACTGTGGGCATATCACATGTGAACTAGAGTTATGAAATTAGTTAATTAGTTAATTCGTTAATCTAGTTAATTCCTCTCTGGATTAAGGAGAGGTGTAATATTGCTCATAAATGCTTTTAACAGAAGCTCCCTGTGAGAAAACCCAAATTTTAACTAATTTCCTTTACTTTGCTGGACAGCTATATTGATGTTCCAAAGTAACATATTACTGACCAATTCTTCTGAGGCATCTAAGTTACGCAAATTTCTAAACTCTTCAGGCAAATATTAAAAAGAATAGAGATAAATTAGGTATGCTGAAAATACCTGCACAGTTTGCACATTTGCAGTATCTGTTTCATATCTCTCTGCAATCTCAGTCTTTAAACGCTCAATAGCTTCAGCCTCTTGTTCTTCCTCCTCTTCCTCTTCTTCTTCTTTCGGAAACTCATCTTCCAGAATAGCTTCAATATCTTCATCTTCTTCTTCTTCATCATCTTCACCTTCACCTTCAAGCTTCCTCGCCTCGTTCTAAAATTAAGCATGTTGCTGTAGAATGATTTTTGAAGACTTCCATGAAATAAGTATTGTCAGCAACAATAGGTTGCTGAAATGCTGCAATATCGATAGATATGGAACTCAAGAGCCAGTGAAATTTAATTCCCATATGATTGAACTCATTTTGAGTTTATGTTGATACCACACAATGTGTTGAGGAACAAGTATAGGATACTCAGCTTGTTTATGGACTGAATCAGAGGTGGATTCCTCCTGGTTCAGACTGGTTCGTCCGAATGGTAGCAAACCACTGGTGACATCATGATGACATCATATAACCGGTTTGGTCTGTGCTGGTCCCTGGGCGCTGCCATCTTTTTTTAGAAATCTTTTAAAATTGTTTTAAATTTTTTTTCTTCTGTGCATGCACAGAAGACGGGTTTCCAGCACTGGGCATGCGTTGCCATCTTGTTTTCGGCTTAAAATTATTTTTTAAAAAAAAGTTTTTCGGCACTGCATATGCACGCACAAAGTACGTGCGCGCCCACGCGGCGCAGGAGAAAGTGAATTGGCAGCGAGGTAAGTTAGAACCCACCCCTGGACTGAATCCACATTTACCCTTTTGGGCACGATGGGCACTATCTATATAAATAAAATGTAAATGTTCGTTTGTTCAAAATCTTAAATCTCCGAAAGTTCTTCACTGATTGCTTTGAAATTTTGACACAATGTTGTATTCAAATACGCTTGTGTTTTTATATACCTACTATATAGATGTCACACCTGTGACAGGTAAAAACATGCTTTTTTTGAAAACCTGCGCCATCTGTTGGACGTAAAAGCAACACACGCTATACTAAATAGTGCTTTCTCTTTTCTTTCTTTTCCATTTCACCAGACTGAGCCACAGCAACACATGGCCGGGTACAGCTAGTCGTTAATAAGAAATAATGGATTAGTAATATAAAAGCAAATGATGTGAAAACTACTGATGAAAAAACCCTGCTTCTTATTCCTTACAGTTCAGATTTGCTTCTTCGGCTGAAATACTGATGATGCTTTCAGGGGGTATCTGTGCCGTTCTTCATGGAACAGCTCAGCCAGCTATGCTGATTGTTTTTGGGATCATGACGGACACATTTATTCAATACGACATTGAAAATCAAGAGCTGAATGACCCAAACAAAGTGTGCATGAATAACACAATAGTTTGGATTAACAACTCCCATCATCAGAACGTCAGTAACACATCAATAAGTTGTGGGTAAGTGAGCACAAAATATTTTCACTTTTATCAAATGGCGTTGGCTCAGTTCTTTGGGAGTTTATCTAGTGCAGCGGTTCTCAACCTGTGGGTCAGGACCCCTTTGGGGGTTGAACGACCCTTTCACAGGGGTCGCCTAAGACCATCGGAAAACACATATTTCCAATGGTCTTAGGAACCGAGAACACAGCTCCTCTATCCGTCTCCAGGCGGGTCCACCCACATGCAAATAGATGACTGCAAAAAAAATCTGTACCATGGGAACTTCTGAGCATGTGTAGAAACTGAATTTCTGGCACTGCGCATGTGGCGCCATCTTGTTTTCGGCTTTCTTTTTGCAATTAAAAAAAAATTGGTACTGCGCATGCGTGCGTAAAGTGTATGCGCACCCATGAGCTGCGTCCATGCAGCGCAGAAGGAAGCGAACTGGTATCGAGGTAAGTTAGAACCCACCCCTTATGGATGTGGGTCATCGCAACTTGAGGAACTGTATTAAAGGGTTGTGGCATTAGGAAGGTTGAGAACCACTGATCTAATGGGTTACCTAAATCAGCAAATGATTTGGCCTACTTTTGGAAGATAATTATTCCGTTAAACTGAGTGGTGGATTTGCAGCCTCTGTGATTAGAGAAGTTGATGTACTAAAAACAAAAATGTCTGACCACATTCAACCTCATTTGGGTTTCAAACAGATCTTGACACTTCTCCAAAGATAGGAGCTATTGCTACTTACTCAAGCGTTGATAAGCGCTTGTGTTAATAATCTATGGCCAGCTACACTTAGAACTATTGACTTTAACAGAAGATTTCTAAATGTTGCATTGCGCGATCACTTCTAAAAGAATTGACAATTATCCTGAAATAAAGATGGAAATCTGCATTGTTCTGTCACCTTTCCCCCCTTCCCCACAGTTTCTATTATCTTGCAGGGGAAGTAAGAATAATACATCTAGTGCATTAAGACTTCGGGGTGTATTCTTTTAGGCTTCAATTTCTAAAGCCACAGTGTAGAAACTGATCATCCCAGAACAACTGGATCCGAGATCCAAAAACCAGACTAAACGTGAGGTGCATTTTGTTATGCAAAATTTCAAAGGAGTGACTTGATTCAGCGGGGTAATTGAACCATCACATCAAAGCAGTTTGCAAACCAAAGGGTGACTTTGCAGATTTCTATGCTCCTGTGGTTGTCATAGACGCTACGCGTATTGCAATTTCAATTCCATATGTGGAGAAGCTGAAGAGGGGTTGACTAGTAGAATCTAAGTTTCTTCTGTATTTATGGAGATTCTCAATCATCCAGGACATGGTTGTCCCAAAAGTCTTTTTTCAAGAGGCAACTGGACTTTCTGGTTATTCTTTGGAGAACTTTTGCTTCTCATTCAAGAAGCTTCCTTTACTCTAGTGCTGAAGAAGCTTCTTGGATGAGAAGTGAAAGGTCTTCAAAGAATAGCAAAAAGTCCAGTTGCCTCTTGAAAAAGCACCTTTCTTCTGTGTTGTCATGCCCCCATTGAAGCTCTGAATCTACTGAGGAGGACAAGCTGGAGCTGGAGCCAATGGAGATCGAGGGGCGAGATTTGGTGGCTTCAGAGGAATGTGGGGAGGAGCAGGCCGAGGCAGCCCAGGGCCCCTCAGGATTGGGACAGCTTTTTAGCAGGGAGGAATGGGGGCAGGATGACTGAGAGAGAGCATGCAGTGGACATGAGGAGCGACAGAGCTCAGGCAATCAGCAAGGACCACCCCCTCCTGATCCCTGAGCGTGGAGAGTGGAGAGAAGGTGGGAACAGCGCAGTGACTCGAAAGGAGAGTGCTCCATCCCTCTTCACAAGGCACACTTGGTGACTGAGATTTAAGGAGACATTGTGGGGAGGTGCATTTGTCAGGAACAAATGCTGAATTGGTAGAATTTGGTGTGCCGGTACAGACATTTGGACTTTGCAGAATTGCTTGCTTCTTCCTTACTTCATGGACTTAGTGCCTTGTTTCTTACTTTGGGAACTTGTTGTTTGTTCCTTGTTTTGTCGACTCATTTCCCTGTTCCTTTGCTTTGCTGGGCTGCCATTTGTGTGTGTGTGCTTTGCTCTGGGACTTGCCAAGAACGTGGGAACGTTTGAGAAATTTTGGAAAATTAAAGGGAAGTTTGAACTCTGAGCTAGCTGTGTGGCCTTTGTGCCTTGTTCCAGGTCATCACATGTATTGTGGTCACCACAAGCCTTCACTTTGCTTTCTCTTGCATTGATCAGATGTTAGAGTAGTCCTGCTTGTTCTGCCCACTTACCTGTTGGCACTCTGCATGTGGGCTCAAGACTGATTAGTACATATTCTTTGAAAGGGATATCCACAATTCTGAAATCAAAACCCTGCCCCTTTTTACTGTGTTTGTTACAAATGCAAAAGAATGGATGGGGCTTAATTGGTACCCAACGTCTTGGTTTTTTTCATCCACTCCCTGTGGATGCTCTTGTTCTTAAATCATATTTTGAGTTGGGCAATTTCAGTCTTTGGGAAATGACTGAAAGAATAGCAAAGCTAAAATCGAACAGGTTTGCCCTGGAATCTTTTATGGCAACTTTAAATGAAAACACAGAATTTTTTTTTGAATCTCTAATCTTCAATCTGAACTGAATCAAGTTGATTTGCAATGCGTGACAGTAATGTTGGGAGAAGACTGGTTGAAGAATGAAAAATCATTGCGTTGATTTGTTGCCTGAGATAGTAGCTGAGAAAATGGCAAGATGCTGTGGGGAGAAAAAGGGTTTGATTACTGTCTGTTTTCTGTTTTTCCTTCTATGAAGATGGTAGAGGTTGACTGTCACTTTTGCTTAAAAGGAAGCTTAGGATAGTAACAAAATGAAGGCTGGGACCAAAGATTATGCCTCCCCCCTCCCCCATTCTAAATTAGTCTGATTGTTCTAGCTTTAGTGGAGATCATTTAAATGAGGGCTT
>JANHGD010003455.1:326694-338331 GCA_027560375.1 Imantodes cenchoa | reverse complement strand
TACAGCTACTAGGAGCCACAGGTGAGAGCTGAGTGACAGGTGGGGATCAAAGGTGAATGAGCTGCCCTAAAAGCTGCCCTAAAATGAGCTGTCATAAAAGGACACGACATGCCCCTACACCAGAGGTGCTACCCCTCCCTGAGCACCCCACACACCCTGAGTCTACTGTAAAGTTATATGATTGCATTATCAATATGGAGTTGACAGCTCTGTTCATAATAAACCTGCTATATTTTTAAGTACAGACATACAATTTATTCAGGATTTTTTAATGGAACTAAACCAATTGGACAAGTAGATCACACATATATTTCTGCGTATTAGACAGTTATTAAAGATACAGGACAAAATTGAAACCAGCAGCCTAGTCACAAAAAATATCAATTTACTTTACTCTTTGACTTTTATCCAATTTTACCTTGAGAGTTCAATTAGATCGCTAGACGTTGATTAACGTACACAGAATATTGACCTGGCAGAATTGCTTGAATTATAAACAGTTTGGTCTGAGGACACAATATATGAAGAACAACATGTCTGTAAAAGTACTGTTCTACATTCTTCACAAAGGCCTTTATTTGGTTCTCCTTTCTGTCTCAGATGCAGCTGATAGCTACAGGGGGGGGAACTCTCACTTGGGAGGTGTTTTTCCACAGGAAGCTTCTTCTGTACTTTCCTTCATGGTATTCAATGACAGTTATTATTATTTATTTATTTATTTATTAGTTTGTCAAATATGTAAAATATAGCAGGTATGACTGCTATCATGGACATGAATGAAGGAAATGAATACAAATAAATGGGGACAGTAGGACAGGAATGGTAGGCACTATCACTATCATCATAAGACGCTGGTGCACTTATGTTTGTTGTTGTTGTTGTTGTTGTTGTTGTTATTTTAACTGTTTGCAAGTTCCCTGATAATTTGTTTACATTTACATTGTAAAATAGTTAAATGCAAATATTCAGTTTGCATCTAGGTGGCTGAAAAGCAGTCTTTGTGAGGCTGCTTTTGAAGATAATTCAGAAGCTTCAATTGATCCAAAATGTGGTGGGCCAGCTATTGGCCAGAAATGGAAGATTTAGTCATGCGATACCAATGCTATGATCACTATATTAATTAATAATCTCATTCAAGTGCAGGCTGTACCTCACATTGTTCAGCTTCCAGAATTTTCTTTTTAAGTAAGATTTGCTCCATGTCATGCATTCTATTTGGGAAGGAATACTAAGAGTTAAACATGTAAAGAGAGGGAAGGGCAATGACACATTTCAATAACTATCCCCAAAATAATTCTAGAATACCATATCTTTTGTAATAGGGAACACTTCTAATTTTATCCAAGTTTATCAAGATTATTCCACATGGCAATAGAGCATTGACAATGGCAGAGTTATTTTTAACTAGGGTGAGATTTGGAAGGAAAGAATAGGCAAAATGAATTTATATGTAGCACATACTAGGGTGAGTCAAAAAGTAATGCCATTTTATTTAGGACAGGTATAATTACCAACACAGGAACATGTAGCATACATCAAAATGAAGCTGGTCCTCTATGGATCACATCATGTACTTCTCAACATAGTCACCGTTTCTCTCAATAGCAAATGTTCCACCTTTGAATGAGAGCATGTATCCCTGCCTCGTAAAATTTTGTTGATTGTTCTTTGAGCTACTTCTTCACTGCAGTTTTCACTTCCTTGTCATTTCATCATTCAGACCACAGACCCACCTGCATATATTGCTATAATCTAAAGTATTGTCCTCCAACACATTTTGTAATCATCTGTGAATGTTCACAGGGGTTTCCCCCTCAGCAACAAGTAATTCAATCACTGTTCTCTGTTTCTGATGCAACTCTAATGGGGCAGCCATTTTGAATTTTCCTTGCAAGTCTACAAACCTGAAGAGTAAGAAACAAAATATTTCAGAACGTAAATGATATAATCATTTATAACTAGGAAAAATTCAGATATTTTTATCAAAAACTTCATCTGAAACTCACTCTCGTGTATGACTTAGACAAAGAGCCAGAAGGAACGCTCATCAAATTTGAAGATGACAGAAAGGGCCTCTGGGCACTGGACAATGCCAAGCATAGGTGAACATCGCCTTTGCTATGCCTCCCCACCCTTAAGCCTTATTAGATTTTCTTGGGAAATAGATGTTAAATCTCCAATTTAATTAAAAGAGCCAAGCTGTGGGAGAAGGAGACTGAGTTACTTATCCTCGTTCAGTACGGTGATAAGTACAGTGATAAGTTAATCTTATATGCATACACAAATGTATTTTTGTGCCCTAAAGCTAGTATTCCTGAGAAGACTAAAGGAAGAATGAGACATTTCTATTGTCTCATAATTTTATTTCCTCTTCCAATAGAAGAGTGGAAGAGTGATTCATTGTGTATTTAGATGTTAAATCATGTTTTATTTTTTTTATGAATCATCAAGGGAGAAGGTAAAACAGCAGCAAAAGAGACAATGATTCTATGATTTAAACTTTTTATCGATGAATGTATGTATTTGATTTCTAAAAACTAACAAAAGAAGAATCAATAGTAAAACAAGCACAGGAGGGAAAGACAAAATATTTAGTCACATAATAATATACCAGCAGGTTGAACAATCTCTTCGACCCATTGCCTGCTAGAAGAATCAGGTGTTTTACGGCGTTCCTAAATGACAGATCTCTGGGGGAATGCAGGTTCTCATAATTTTCATAGGTCTCAAAATGAATAGCTTGATATGTTTTCAACCTCAATCTTTTGGGGAAACATCCAGACAAGTTAAACAGTAACCATAATACAGTAGTCAAGGTGCCACAACAAGCTTACAGCACAGCTGCATCTCTGTTGGGCCCAGCCAACATCTCAACCCAGTGCTTGGAGAAACGCCCACAGAATCATGGCCATCCATTCCCAAAAATAGCTGGAAATAAATGATGGGTCAGGCCTTTGAATTTTCAAAGGATTCTTCATCTGGAAATATAAAGAAAAGAAAAGAAGAGAAAAGAAAAGAAAAGAAAAAAAGAGGAGAGGAGAGGAGAGGAGAGGAGAGGAGAGGAGAGGAGAAGAGAAGGGAAGGGAAGGGAAGGGAAGGGAAGGGAAGAGAAGAGAAGAGAAGAGAAGAGAAGAGAAGAGAAGAGAAGAGAAGAGAAGAGAAGAGAAGAGAAGAGAAGAGAAGGAAATATGGCTGATGTTCAAGCCAAGCCCTCACTCTCTAACATGTTTAGATTGAATGGGGGACAGGTTTGTAGACCTGCCAATTGGGTCCTATCAGGTGTAGAAGTAGTGTTAAGTTGCAATTGTGGAATCTGCCAAAGGTTGATGGAATGAAGAAAGAAGCAAATAATTGTTGGTTCCACATTTTTAGAAACATAAACACCAGCTGTTAAGCCAAACCTATTTCCATCCTTAGGCTAAACATATAAGCCTCTTGATAGGAGGAAAACAGAAAAGAGACAAAGCTAGACAAGCTTTATATTAACAAATCTGGAAATAATTTTAAACATTTCGTTAGGTGAAGAGTCCATAAAAGCAAAATCATTAGAATTACCTGAAGGCAGGGGGCAAGTACCCTCAGAAAGATGCTTCAGCTTATAAATCCCCTTCCTCCAGTCCTGACAGGAAATCCCTTGTGATACCACAACAAGCTAGCTTCCAACGATTTCTACAGTGTAAGTAAACTAAATCTTGGTATCAGGCTTCAAGAAATATGTTCTGAAACATGCAAAAGAATGAATTGCCAAAGTTTTTTTAAAAAAATAATGTTGGAAAAGGCAGTAGACTTCAAAACTTTGTTTACCCCATTGCCTATTTCTCGGTTGCTAATCTAAGGTAAACGGCAGACAGAAGTAATTTTGGTGAGATCAACTAAAGGATTAAGGAAGCCCATAAAGCATTCTAAACAGCTAAGAAAATAATTACAGTCTGTTACTCCTGGGATGAATCAGAGAATCTTCTTGGCTTCAAAACTATTGCAATAATGTACACAATATAAAAGTGAATCCTGACCTAATCAGTCTCAGTAATCTACATTGCATTCAGTTTATTAGTTAAAAAAACAATAATGATACTGCCAGCATGCCCAATAAAAAAGATATTTACTTGTGGCTATCACAAATTCATACAATTTCTTATTTCTAAAGTCTAAAAAATATGGAGAATTCTTGGGATTGGTAGCTTTCTGATTGGCAGGATAATAATCTAGTACCGGAAATTGTGCATACTATTATGGTGGATTTAGGCTCAGAGCCAATCCCTGTTACCGTATTTACTCTGTTTATGCTTTCAAAAAAATAAGCATAAAAATCTGTAAATAAACTTCAGCAATATTTTCTCTGGAGGACACCGTACGAGACAGAAAGCCCTTCACCTCCTCAGTGATTTCTTCCAGTTATTATATTTAGAATAAACTGGAAAGAGAAGTGGAATCACTATCTGTAAATCTTTACACTACAGAATGTAATGTACTCAACTTTAGGAAGACTTAATGATTGTTTTGTCTGCCCAGAATTATAGGATTGATTACGTTGCCTATACCTAGCTTGCTGGCTGGGGAATTCTGGGAGCTGAAGTCCCTCCATCTTAACATTGCCAAGGTTGAGAAACACTGCTATGAAACAATATAAATAATATGAGAAATAGACCTGCTGATTTCTCTTCTTCTTCAACACTTGGCCAGTAATTCTGACTCTCTTTTTATCTGCACAATGGTTTCTGGAAAACAGCGTGGCATTATGCCAAAGCCTAGGAAGCAGCACTGTCTGAAAGAAAATGATTACAACAAGCCAAAAGCAATGCACAGCTAGCTGAGTAATGACTGTCTCTGGCAGTGTGTGTTAGTGAGGGATACCATGACCCCTTTAAACCTGTGTGCATAAATCAGAAAATTATTTATGGTTAGATGGTTGTCAGTTCTAGTTTACAACCAGGACATTTGATTAATTGGAAATTTGGCCATATAATGCTACATTGACTATTTAATAGCCACTAGCTTTCTTACTTGTGATAAGTAGGTACTATGTTTGGCTAACCAGCCCAAAATACTGAGGAGAGAATGGGTTCTTTATTGCTTTCAGGCTGTTAATGCACCATATAATATTTACAGAACTAAAAATTCTTATGAACCAATTAATGTTACTTATTTTCAAGAGAAACACAGTTTTCATAAACTATTTTACTTACAGATCATGTATTCTCTGCAGACTCCATATTGTTTTTACCATACTATGTCTGGAGGAAATAAAAGGCTCTATTAATGGAAATTTGGTTTGGTTGACACTGTCAGATGACATAACATATCATTGAACAATCCTATAAAGAGCAGAAGTAGGACCTTATAGCAGATATCATGTCTAAGAATTTTTAAATCCAGCATGAAATTAGAAAAACCCAGGATAAGAGTCTTTATCCTGACATGGACAATCCCACATGTAGAAAAAAGGGGTTCACTATCGTTCAGTATCTGATGGATACTGAATGGATGGGTTGGTCATTTTCGTTCATGGCTGTAAAACAAAGGTCTTCAAACTTGGCAACTTTAAGACTTGTGGACTTCAACTCACAGAATTCCCCAGCTAGCTATGAGTTGAAGTTCACAAGTCTTAAAGTTGCCAAGTTTGGGAACCCCTGCTATAAAGCTACAATAATTTCCCAAGAATTAGTCAGTATTTGGGATTTCCCTCAGGCTCCCATTTACTGTACTTTGGATTTTAATGAACAAAACACAATGGGAAAAAATCAATGTGACATCCTGGCTTGCAAGCTAGCATATCTATCTATCCATTTATCCATCCATCCATTCATAGAGCAAAGTCAGCCAGAGGTTGCCCTACAAAATTGCTTCTCTGAGCAGATCTTCAAAGAACTGCTAGTGACATGACTATGCTGTCTGTCCATTCAGCTGCCCATACACACAATGCATTGTTCTCAGGACTCCTTCTGAATGATTTTCACAGGGTAGCCAGTGCCATTGCAGCTGCTGACACCAGAGCACATGCTTATCAGATCTACCATAGATACCTAGATACAATAGCTAGGTTTTCTGCTCTGTTTATTTTACTTGCTCTGTGCTAGAACATGTAATGAATCTGTTTTTCAGGAATGTAGAATATATATGTGGATAGGTGAGTTTTTCCTGGTGTGATGTGTTTTGTCAATGTTTTAATTGTTGCCTTTATCTATTCAGCACCCAGAATTTCAAGTGGGCAGCCATGTAAATCTAAACAAATAAATAACTCTGAAGTGCCAACCTAGAAATGGTCTTGTTATAATACTGGATTACAATGTAACATTTACAATTTAAGTCCTATATGGCATTAGAGCATGCACAGGACAAAAAACAGAAAACATTGATGACTTACTCTGAGTATCCCAAATTTCTGCTACCATGTTTCCCTGAAATAAGACCGACTCTTATATTAATTTTTGCTCCAAAGTATGCATTAGGGCTTATTTTGGGGAAAATATGGTACTAAACGTGATCTTAACTGGGACTTATTTTGAGGGTAGGGCTTATATTACAAACATGCTAGGGCTTATTTTCCTGATGGGTCTTATTTTCAGGGAAACATTATGATTTGAGAAACATGGTGCTAACAAAGCACTAAACCCAGCTTAACTCCAGAGGTATAAAGTTTCCTAGTGAGAAAGCAGGGAGAAAGCCCATGTTGGCCCATCACAATAGGTCAGCCTCACAAGAATTGATAATTGGAGCCAAAGGTCTTGAAGAGCTGAAATCTTTCAAGTGGGAAGATTTGTGGACCTTGGGGAGAGGACAATGGATAATCAAAATCAAAACTAAAATAGGAAGCTGATTGTCATATATTGTACAATGAAAAAAGGTATGGCTTCATTCCTATGTAAAATATTCTATGCCAGGTCTAGTGACTCATAGTCACAAGAGAGAAAGCTGGATTATAGCCTTGTGATAGGCAAAGTACAGGAAGTAGTTTTTAGAAAAAATACTATTTATTACTTATATTTTAAGATGACAATGGTAAATATCATCCAAGATTTGGCACAGGTCAAACCTGGCAACCCAATAAGCAAAGAATCCATGTGAAAAGATAGGAGAGGTGGAATCTAAAGTTCTAAGCATGATATATACAGACATTGTTCTCAGTGTTTTCTCCCAGGGAGTGAGGCCAATAAATTGGCCAGACTGAACCTCCACCCAAATGTACAGCTGAGGCATGTTACTCATTAGAGTCTGTTCTTTCCTTGGCTTGTTTTTTTTGGCAAATCTCAACCTGCAAAGCTCAGCTCCTTACTGTTGGATCTTTATCATACCCCTGCTTAGGACTGGGTGGATGAATTTCAGAGTTGAATGGGTACAAGCAAGGAGTCCTGGGGACTTGCTGAATATGCTTCAGCCAAATTGGAATAATTGGAATCACTGTCTCCACCACTTCTGGAATCTGTCATGCCAAGACTGTTGTCCCTAGATGCCCCTACTTCCTTCCTATTCTTTTCATTAGAAGAATGTGTAGCAGGGGCGGAGCAAGAGGCTTCTTCTTGCCTCTGGTGAAATTTAGTTTTCCTCACTCCAACAACCCATTTTAAGTACATGCAATCCTTGTTCTGTGGCAATGTGTGTTTTAGACCCTCCTTAGGCACAAAGCCAGTTGGGTGATCTTGGGCTCATCACTCTTTCTCAGTCCTAGGAAGACAAAGCCCTTCTGAAAAACCTTATTGGAGAAACTGCAGGGACTTGTTCAGGCAGTCTCCAAGAAATGGTCATGATTGAAGGGAAGAAAAAGAAAGATCTAATTTACACCAGCGCCATTCATAAAACCTCTCCATACCTTTCCATTTTTGCAAAGAACTTTTGCTTCCATTCATCTACCTTTATGGATATTTCCATCCATCCGTTCCTTCATGCATTGCTATTTGCCTCTTATGGAGGAGCTCGTCTATTACTTCTAACTATAATCTTTTCAGTTTTCTTAACTCACTCATTCTTCTTCAGCTGATTTGTTTAACTATTCATTCGAAGTTCACAATCTCCCCGTATGATCAAACCATTTCTATATACTTCACTCATATAGTTGCCATTTATTTTTGTACTTAATTTGCATTCTTAAGTATCCCACTTTTTTGTTATTTGTTCTAATATACCGAATGCTAATTTTCTTATTACATGGTAATGATGCTCTTATACATAACCAGTTTTATTTCTTTATACAAACATTCCTTCCTTCTGTTAGACTACATACTACCCTTAGATTTCTACTAGCATTTCTCCATCTGTTTTCCCATCTTTAATAAACATTCTGCCAAGTTACACAAATTCATCCACTTGCTCTAGTTGAAAATTGTTTTTTAGAAATCACATAAGGATTGTACAATAACTAAGGATGATAGCATTTTGCAGCATATCAGTTTCTCTGGAAAGATCATCCCATAAGGAAGTTCTTGTTCTGATAAAAAATATAAGAGGCAGATACAAAAGAAACTGGGACCTCTGCTACATTTATAGGTGTAAAGAAGACAAACCCACATTTCCTCCCATGCCTAGAAAACTCAAGTCTCTTCAATATTGGGCCTACGTAGCAAGGGCGGGTTCCTTGCACCGGCATACTGGTGCGATGTGCGCACATCCTGACGTTGCGTGCACACACACACATGCATCCTCTCATGTGATTTTGCTTCCTGCGCATGCGCAGAAGCAAAATCTCACGAGGGGAAGCTCGCGCATGCAAGATTTCAGTGATTTTTTTGCTTCCATGCATGCGCAGAAATCTTGTGCACACAAGCGTCCTCTTGCGGAATTTTGCTTCTGCGCATGTGCAGGAAGCAATTTTTAAAAAAAAAGATGGCACTGTGCGATGACCCAGTGAAGACGGCAGGCTGCAACTGGGATGGCAGAGTGGTCCATACCAGTAGCAACCCACCCCTGCTACCTAGATAGTGGAGGCACTCGGGAAAACTCTCCATAGGTTGATCTAAATCAGAAGGCAGGCTTCCATAAGCTGCCATTCCTCTAGATGTCCATTTCTTAAATCAATTCTCAGCACAGTCCCGCAATCAGAATGATCTCATAGCATTAAAAATGTGTCCATTCCAGGCGAGAACATTTAGAAAGCTCTCAGGCCCAAATGTCTGTGGAACAAGGTATTCTGCATCTCAGTCAGCACTGATACGATCTGAAAATGACAAGACTTGGAGATTCAGCTCTGCCTAATTTCTTTCAGCAGCACTTGTAAATAGTGGTGCTATTAATGGAAAATTACCTTCTATGGTCTTTCAGAGACCACTTCCTCCTATTCTTCCACGGTTTAAAATCATGGCACAGAAGCCTTAGTTGAGGCAAGTCCCTCTTGATCCCTCCCTCCCACACTTGCTGTTATCTTTCTGTCCACTGCATGTCCTGCCAGGACTTGGTGGGGGGAGAAATCCGGAAACCTCTTTGTGTCTTTGTGATTGCTGAAATGTTCAAAACTGTTAAACAAATGGAAACACATACAATGGAATGTAAAGGATTGGCTTCCTTCAGAGAATGAGACTGTCCACATGGCAGACAAAGAGGCTGATATTAGGGGTTGCCTGGTCCAGAGCGGGGCGGTGTCTAAATCTTTCAGTGCTACAGGATATTAGGACTGTAATCACTGATCCCCCAACCATTTCCTCACCCACCCTCATGTCTGGCCTGCTGTGGAGGATAAAGTTAGACCTAATGCTTATATTCTGCTTATACACCGGTATTGCCGGTGTATAAACCACACAAATAGAAAAACAACACCTGAAGCTCTTCCAGCTCAGCTTTGAAATTGCATATTAATAAGCTTCTGCATCTTCTTCCGTTTAATTTAACTCTTTCGTACCATCAGTGCCAGGGTTCCAAATAGCATCCAAAATTAAATCAGAGTCCAAGGCATAGTATTCCTCAACATTCCAATTTATTAATAGAGCCATGTTGGCACATCTGGGTGAAACCCGAATCTGAAGTCCTCCGGGTTTCACCAACGTTCAAGTCCTTATCCCCACACCCATAAATCCATCATGTTGTTCAATCCCAATTTGCCATGCTGGCAGAGTCCACCCATCTTCTTCTGTGCAGGTGCAGAGGTGCAGAGACTAAGGATGACCTTGGCTTTCTAGAAAGAATTTGTTATGCCTACATACTAACAACCTCATACAATCCCCCCTCCCGTTTTCCCACAGTAGAAAATGCATAGTAGAATAGTATAAAGTGTGGCAGGCCAAAGATCCCAATAAAATGGCTTCAGCCTGACAACCAGTAGTGGTCAGGGCCTGTAACGCCAAGTCAGTCATGACAGATGTTGACCCCAGAATGGAAATGCTGCAGCTGCAAAACAGCCACTAGATCAGAGGTCTCCAACCTTAGCAGCTTTAAGACTTGTGGTTTTCAACTCCCAGAATTTTTGCTGGCTTTGCTGGCTGAGGAATTCTGGGAATTTAAGTCCACAAGTCTTAAAGTTGCCAAGGTTGGAGACGCCTGCACTAGATGAATAGAATGGGGCATGTGGAAGAATACATAGTGAGATATACAGTGAATTCAATGAGACTGTGGTTGAATTCTTAACAACAGTGAGATGAACCCAGGTAGCAATATTTTAGAAAATTACAGCCTTAAATATATTTCCTTCAATAAAATGGTGGAGATTTTTGATGAAATATTATATTCCAGTTTGTACTTTGTACAGAATTATGAACTTTCTGAACATGGCATTTGATACCAAACCTGAAACACCCAACACTATTTTTGTTCCAATTCTCATTTCTTGATGAAAAAGACCAAATCTTTGCACAAAACATTTCTTAACTAAAAAGCCCACTCTTTCTGTCCTATTTTTACAGGGGTGCCTTTCATAAGAGGCTAGTCTGTTTTTCTTTTTTTGTTATTTGCATAACAAAGGCATCTTGAGAAAAAATAATCGGCGGTACAAAGACCATGATGATGAGAGCAAGCAAGGGTATATACATTAAATATAAATAGTATATGATTGAAAGCTGAAGAAATAAATGAGGTGATGCTAAACATGTTAGGGACATGCTATAGCAGTAAAATATACTGTTGCTTATGACAACTCATGTCATACTATTTACCAAGACAATTCTTGTCATCTGGCTTGAAATAATCAGAGCTCATTATTCTAGCTTTCGGTGATTCTTTTACTGATGCTAGAATTACAAGCATCCAGCTTCAACAAATGTACTTATAAGGCTAAAGACAGCGAGCACACTCCAGTATAATTTTTTTTTTATAAGAAGGCCCCCATAATCCGGTAGAATGTATAAAGGCATGCCAAATGGGATGACACATTTCACTGTGGCTGTTTCTGTTAAGAGATTCAAGGGTGGGTTCCGTCTTCCACTCATTTCTAAAACAGTATGGCAGCTGTCCAAACCTGATTCCTTTTAAACATCTGTAGACTTTCATAATCAAAATTGCTTCATGAGGAATGATGAGTTTTGAGCCCACATTCTGAATTTCCTATTCTATTCCTAATAGGATCGCTTGCCATATTCAAAGAACATATTCTGTTAATTTTGTAAGAGCTGAGGTGGCGCAGCAGTTAGAGTGCAGTACTGCAGGCTATTTTAGCTGATTGTGTTCAGCAGTTCAGCTGTTCAAATCTCACCGGCTCAGGGTTGACTCAGCCTTCCATCC
>JANHGD010003455.1:19612-32139 GCA_027560375.1 Imantodes cenchoa | reverse complement strand
AGAGAGAGAGAGAGAGAGAGAGAGAGAGAGAGAGAGAGAGAGAGAGAATGAATTTTTGTTGGTACAGAAACAAAATGGACATTTCCCCTCTCAAATATTCCTCTAGCTTTGGATTCTGGGGACAGCTTGAGAATGTGTCTTTACCAATGCTGGCAAGCTCCCCCTTCTCCTATTTCCTGCTGTGAATTCCAGTATCTTTCATCTATTGGAATCTAAAATGTTTATCTCTTCTTCTTCTTTCTTAATTTCATTCTTTCCAGACCCCTGGAGATAGGCATATCTCAAAACAGTTGGGAAAACGGAAATGGGCAGGGAGGGGGTTTGACATGTGCCTTTAAAAAAACTTCAAAGCCATTCCATCTATTTCCCTGCATCTCAACTCTTCCACTCACATGTGCACATGTTTATTATTTTTTGGCACCCCAGTCTTCAACACATTCCCCAGGAAATAAGGGAAGCTTCACACAACCTATTTTTTCTTTCTGTATACAAGCAACTCAGTGATCCCTCTGTCCATTTATGGCTATACAAAATGTGTGAATCAGGATTGAGGGCACTGGAATGTGGCCATTTCAGCTTCACAGAGGTTAACTCAGCAGGTGGTATAACCCTAATGTCATTAGGCTTTATAGATGCCTGCTATTTCTTCTGCGTTGATTTTGTAACACTCTCTTTTGGCCAACAGAAAATATAACTCTAGAGGGTCTTGATTTTGCTTTAACAAGAGGAACAAGATGTTGCTTTCCCTGTATTTCCAGTTTTGAAACTGTTTGGAAGCCAAACAGCATTACTTGTATACACATAGCCAGAACAATCCTTAGGGTTACAAAAATATGTCCCTCAGTTTTAGCAGAAATAAAACCCGAAGGAGATATCAAAACGATGGATCAAGGATTGAATATACTCAGAGGCTACAAAATGGTAACTAATTGAATGAGGAGGAAAACAAGAAATACATTCTGAAACAGAACGTGGTTGAATGATTAAGAGTCCATCTATACTGCTGCTTTGCCACAGCAGCAAAGATGGCCATTCTTGTTTGCTGAGGACATAGTATCAACCCACAGTATCCTCATTATCAGTTAATTATCTGAAGACAGGTTTAATTGTTCACTGTTATGCCAGTACAAGACATTCCATATAGACAATCTAGGTTGCTTGGAGGAAACTACTTGAAATCACAGGTCAGAGATACCAAAATGCTTAGCTCCAATAAGTCCAGCTGATAAGTCAAGGGACCATTCCTTTCTACTGTGTTGTTGGGGTTTGCTCCTACATTGCAATGTTGCTTTGGCTGTGAGGCAGACTGGGACTGCAGCTTCCACAGCCTCTCTGTGGATTATTTTTTCCCAAAAGATAGGTTGATCCACTGACCTAAAAGTGGTTACAACATCTGCTGAGAGCCTGGCAGTCAAGCACCCACCTGCATACACATTATTCCTGTTCTTGAATACCAATTATATTCCTATTATGCTCTAAAGCAGCTATTGGGAGTTGTCTTTATGTGTGAAGGGTGGTCCAAAGAATTTCAGCTGCACTGATCATTGATTCAGTTGTGAGACAGATCAAAATTCAGCTTACACAGCCAGTCATATTCAAATATCTACCCATTTTGATCAATCCACCTGTACATATATCGCAACACCCCTTTCTCACTTTTCAAACTTCAGTTCTTCAACAATCTTTTCAAAGACCTACCGGTAGATGAGAGAGGTGAGATGAGATCTGATGAGATGAGAGAGAAAACAATCTTCACCATTTAGATATGTAGAAAATGCTACCATGCTTTTTAGTTTTACAAGTTTGTACTTAGCTATATGAATTAGATTTTCTCTCATAGTATGAAAATAGTCTTGATGTCTATTGTTTAACCCAGGGAGGTAGCCATATATTTCCATTCAATTTCATTCACTTAGGAAGCTGGGTTTATATTTGTTTCAGGATGTCCACCTTAAATATGAATACTGGTTGCTAGGGAACATGAGTGCAATTGCTTCCATTTTCTTTGGGCTTCCTTTAATCAATTGGGTTGCCACTGCAGGAAACATGATTCTGAATGAAGTAAATTTTGAGTTGAGTTGCCAGTTTGAGCTGGCATGGGTTACTTATGATTCATCATGCAAGAAGCAAGGTGAAAATCTGATCTTTTCTGTCACTTAAGTGAGGAGAATGTCACTAATTGTTTTGGGGCTTCTTACGGTATATGGTTGATCTAACTCTGGTAGAGAAAACCAAATGCTTTAGTTTAGATAACTCCAAGATGGAATTAAATATGTGTATTTATGGAAACACAAAAGTGTATATACTTGTATATGTGTTTATATGGCATGGTTATTATCCATCATCATCATCATCACCACCACCAAAATTCATTTGTAAGCAGCCTATGTCTTTCAAGAGCACATTCCTTCTTGCTTTAGAAAAACCATGGAAAAAATAACATGTTAACTGCAATCATAGATGCTTCAGCTCCACTTGACTTTTTTTTTTAATCGAGGTTTGCTTTTAACTTGTTTATATTTTTTAATCATCTTATAGAAAGCACTAAAATACTTTTCCTGCAGTTTGTTTGTTTATTTATTTATTTATTTAGTTGTATTTATAGGCCGCCCAACTCCCGAAGGACTCTGGGCGGCGTCCAACAATGCAAGAACAATAAAAAATACAACAATGAATAAAAATAGTCAAATACTATTACAATTAAAACAATTACTCAAACAACAAGACCATTCATTCCACATATACAATAAAGGGGGTGGGGGGAGCTCATATCCCATCAAGTCCCTCTCCCCCAAGCCTGCTGGCAAAGCTAATTTTTCACAGATTTGCAGAAGGCCAGGAGGGTGGGGGCAGTTCGGATCTCCAGCAGGAAATGGTTCCACAGTGTCGGGGCCGCCACAGAGAAGGCTCTCCCCCGCAGCCCCGCCAGCCGGCATTGCTTGGCTGACAGGACCTGGAGGAGACCCACTCTGTGGGATCTTACTGGTCGTAGGGAAGTATGCGGCAGCTGAAAAATTAAAATAATGTAGTATGAATTAAGTGTTCTATTGCTAAGTACTTTTATCATGCCCTAACATTTACTAGCATTATACATTTTAAAGGATTTTTTAAAAGGAAATCTTTAGAGGTATCTTGTTATGTCTCCCTAGAAAATTGAACCTCAATGTATTTTTAGTGTAAAAATGTTTTTTAGTACTTATTCAATTAAACAGACTCAACAGATATTTGAAGTGATCTAGTACAGCTCTTAAACTTCCTATAGAATGAGAACAGAGGATGGCTGGCTTTGGGGCTGTTTGAAAACAGATGCTTGTTAATGAATAAGCATCAGTCCTAGAACTATCATTCAAAAAGCTTAATGCAGGGATGTTTTATTTCTCTCACTAATTGATATTTTGTGGTATGAAAAAAATTGGCAATAGTTGGAAAAGGCAATGACATTTCTGAATGATGCTGAATGATATATTCAAATGACAAGTCTCGATAGAGGCCAGTTGATGTTCCTCCTTCAGCACTGGAAAAAATATTTAAGATGTTATCTGAATATGCCCATTGGAAAGATTCCTGAGTTTATTTCTGGGTATAGTTGGAATTGTTCTTTTCCTGAATTATGAATGGGGAAAAATTGAATGGTTATAATGAGTTGACTTCTTTTTCGGAATTCTTAATAATAGTCTACAGTATCACAACGACTATATTTATGGAAGCAAACCAGCATAATATATATCATAATAGTGAGCACTTTTTTATTTGTTTATATCTCACTTTATTTTCAGTTAGCTGAAGGTGTTGAAAGTGTGACTATTTTGCATAGCAAATTCTTCTTTAATATAATTGTTATTGAAAAAATATTTAACAAGACAAAATACAAATATTATAAAAGAAACAAAGACAAGAAAGACTAGTGATAAAAAAGGTAAATAGAATAAAAAATAGAAAAGACAAAAGTAAAAAAAGAAAGAAGCAACTAACAATTTTGTGGATAGTGTTTATAAATACATTTATACTTATTCTCTTTTTCTAAGGTTACATCATAATTTCCTTCTTTCCATAATTTCTTCTGTCTTCCATAATTACCTTCTTTCTAATCTTCAAACCCATAAATCGTAAGTTCATTTTTCTCTCTTTTTCAGCAAAACGTTTACAAGGAGATTCCTGTCACTGATAAACACAGTTTGTTGGTCATTCACAAATCAAACAAGTTAATTTTACCAGTCTGCTAATTCTTTCATCTCAAGCAACCATTCCTCTGTTGTGGGCATTTCACTATCTTTCCATTTTTTATGCATATAGTTGTCTCAAAACAGTAATCGTATATAAAAATAATCTTCCAATGCTTCTTGGCTGTCCATTAATCCCAGCAAGAAACATTCTGGTTTCAGTTGAATGTTTATCTTTTAACATTCTAGGTATCATTACATACATTTGAATCCAGAAATTCGGTAGCATTTTTACAAGTCCCCTATGAATGATGAAATGACTCTTCATGTTTTCCTCATTTGCAAGATAAATATTTTGCATAACAATGTCCATAAAGTTGTAGTTTTAACTTTTTTTTCTGGCTGCAATTTCCTTTATTAGCAATGACCTTTGTAACTACCGGTAAGAACGTTTCTATAGCTAATGCAATATAATGTAGAAGACAGAATATAATATTCCTTATTAATAACAGTCTAGGTTACCACAACGACTCTACATGTATAGAAGCAAACCAGCATAACATATATCATAATAGTGGGCACTATTTGTTTGTTTTGTATCTTACTTTGTTTTCAGTTAACTCAGCACATATTTCTTTTCCCTCTTCCTATTTATGCTCATTGAGTTAATGCAGGATAGATTAGACCGAGAAAGAATTATCTGGTCAGGATCAAGGTCTAGTCTAGATGGAACTCAAATAAGTGTCTCTGGTTGTGGACCAGCATTCTAACCACTATACCCTGCTGACTCTCTAATGCAGGGTTTCAGCGAAGAACCATGTAATTTCCAACTGAGGAATGTAAACAAAAGTTTTGATCAGCTGATAGTCCTAAAGCAAGAAATTAGGACATTTGTGGGAGGAAGAACTAAACAAAAATATTGTGGGAAATGCAAGTCAACTCAAGAGATGTAGAAAGCATGAATTTGTTGAAATATTAGCAGTTGTTACAGATTTGTAGAGATGTATCGTCTCTATAAGCAAGCATCAGTACCCCTTGAATGTTTTCTCATCTTAGTCATACATATAGCTATGCTGGGTCACATTGCTTCTAAAATGTGAAAAAAGAAACTTGCTTGCTAGCAATAAGAGCGAGAGGAAGTCACTAGAACGGTGTATCACCTTCAATTTTCTTAAAAAGCATTGATGCTGTCACTGCTTCAATGGAAAGGGCTTGCAGAGCTGTTTTGTTACTGCAGCCTTGAGTGCCAAACAGGTCTTACATTTCATGAGTTGCTTGTTGGTGGGGACATGAGGGTCCTCTCTACCCTTGTCAGGCTGATATAACAACATAGTAGAAACAGCAATCAAAAACTTAAACTGCTTAAATTGGAACTTGTATTATTGTTGTTGTTAGTTGTGAAGTCATGTCCAACCCATCATGATTCCATGGACAACATTCCTCCAGGCCTTCCTGTTCTCTACCATTCTCTGAAGTCCATTTAAGCACATGCCGACTGTTTCAGTGATTCCATCCAGCCACCTCATTCTCTGTCGTCCCTTTCTTCTTTTGCCCTCAATCTTTCCCAGCATTAAGCTATTCTCCAGTGAGTCCTTCCTTCTCATTAGGTGGCCACAGTATTTAAGTTTCATCTTCAGGATCTGGCCTTCTAAAGAGCAGTCAGGGTTGATCTCCTCTAGGATTGACCAGTTTGATTGCCTTGCAGTCCAAGAGACTTGCAGGAGTCCATTGGACTGCAAGGAAATCCAATGTATATGGAAATATCCATGTATATGGAAATCCAAATTAATTCAAAATGTACCATTCTAACTGTTTGAGAGAAACTTTTAAGAAAGACCGTATTTATTATCTGAAGGCAGTAATGTAAATCCCTATTTGTCTCTTGGGATTTTCATGATTCTTTGTACTTTGTTATGCCTTTTTATTGATTTGCCTTGCAAACTGGCCACATAGATTTGATGTTTGTTGATCTTGAAAAGCTATGCATGCTTATACCTGGTGGTACATGAGTGAGGAACCACTATCAAAGACTATGCTAGACTATGAAGAAGAGTTTACTTTATTTAAACCGTGTCTGGTTTTTGTTTTTCATTTTGGATTGATGTTTGAAAAGCAGGAAAAACAAATGCAGATTCTTCTCTGTACTTTGCCTATGATGACAGAAAAACACCTTATATCCCACTATTGTAATATTTGTTGAAATTGTTTGACTTTTAAAGAACTCTTAATTTGTATAAGATCTTATCAAAAGATATGATTCAAGAGATTCTTGGATCACTGAAAACTCCTGTTTTGCTTGGTTCACCCTATACCAATGATGGTGAACCAATGGCACGCATACCACAGGTAGCACATGGAGCCATATCATAGGGCGTTGCCCTATGTCAGCTCCAGGGTGCATTCGCGCACTGGCCAGCTGATTGTTAGCCCTTCTTTTCAGCCATTTTCACTCTCCCCGGGCTTCATGAAAGCCTCCTGAACCCTGGGGATGGCAAAAAATGGCCAAACGGGCCAACCGGAAGTCCAGATGCTTCAATGAGGCTTGTCCGCATGCGCAGGGAGGCAGTGCGGGGGGGTGCACATGTGTGTGGGTCAGCGCAGGGGTTGTGCAAATGCATGGAGGGGAGGGCATTGCATTATGGGTGAGGGCACGCGCACACGCTATCGTACATGCACACACCCTTTTGGCATTCGAGCCATATACTGCCTAAGCCACTTACTGCCATATACTGAAAGGATTTTTACATGACCCAAGTTCTGCTGTGCTCTTCATCAAGAGATCGTATGTAGAAAGGGAGAGTAGCAGAAAAATGCATTCTCACATTTATAGATTGCAAAACAGGGACTACAAGTCATATTCGTATCTCATCCAAGCATCAAAAATTATCTCAGCAGTGATGCCTCCAATACCCTATTTTTCTACTTGGAATTTGTTTGGAAAAGAATTATAGACTGACTTTAAACAATTGTGGAATATACTGTATGAGGAGAATGCCAAGATTTCCTAAATAGTATGTGGTAATTCCTACCCAGAGCCTCATGCTTTTAGGTACTTTCCCCAACTTCAATTGGCACTAGTAGTATGTTACCACTTAATCATATGATCCTGACACTAACCCTTACCCAGACCAGAACTGAAACAGTGTTTTGTTATGTCTTTCCAATACAGCAATAATACAGCAATGTGCTATGTAAAATCTGTTTTATTTGCAGCCTCTTTGTGAACAACAGTAAATATGAGCATACCTGGTAGTATGGCTGTGTCTTTTCTCTCTGATTTCTGGCTGACATCCACATACCATTTCTTTTCTGCCATTAGATCTCTCTGAACTTGGCCCAACATCATTTCCCTACCTTATTTGAATGACCTGATCTGTGCATGCTTTTTGCCAGCAGATAACATTGGCAGAGAGAAAATAATAATGTGAGAAAGGAAAGGAGAGAAACCAAGGAGCGCCCATATTTTAAAAATCTGCCAATGAAGACAGACAATTTGGCACTGACCCACTCTAGACATTCCAGAACCAGAATGGAGCCAATGATCTGAACAACTAACATTTATCATAGCGATGTTTGGTTTTGGTTTTTTGTTTTGTTTTTTCCAGAAATAAGAATAGGTTCATCCATGCTTTAAATTAATACTGAAGAAATGTCCTAAGATTTGCAGCACTGGGCCTGATTCTCTATCACTCCATTGGCTGTAGATTAGGATAACAGCAATATGAGGGCAAGAGTTGCTCTGGTATTTTCTCTGCTGTTTTCTTACTTTCAAACATCTTTCAAAAATTGATTAAATCTTCTGGAGCTTTTTTCCTTTCCTCAGAGGCAACTCATTAGTCTTTTCCCAGCCCAAAAGAGAATCACTGGGAACCCACACAGCACCAATCATATAAATAGGAAAATTGCCTTCTGTGGCATCTTCCATCTCTTCATTCAGAACAACAAATTGGACATGTCTTCAAATCCATCCTCAAATGTAGGGACTGTCTGAGGTAAAAGGCCCTGGTGCTTGAAAGTAATTGTGCAGAACTGGCCAGAGGAGATAGGCCTAGTTCAGGATGTTGCGCCTGCGCACCTCATAGTTTCTACAATATACATTTTTAACCACATTGTGTGGATACATTTTATGGCATTCAAGTGAAGATAACCAGACGTTCAATGGAAATATTGGCTAGTTGAAATTCTTATTTCTTGTTCTGTACACATCAACTGTATTTCAAACATGTTTACTAAGTGAGTTAAAATGATTAGCCATCCATTAAAGTGAGAAGACAAAATGAAATACAAAAATTTGCACTGGGATGTTTGGATAGTTCCCTCTTCTGTCTATGAAATATTAAATGTATGGCTAAATGTCCTTAGTGAAAAATAAGTCTTCCTGAAAGGGTGTTTCACACCATAGCCTCTATTATGGGCATTCATGAAGTAACCAGCAATAGGACTATAAACCCCCTAAAATGTTTTAACCTATGCAAGTATGTAGCCCAATATCTAAACAATTTACTTTTCCAAAATATCTCAGAGTATGCCCTTTAGCCCTCTTTAATGTTTTTCTTTCATACGTCTTTAAGGATAGATATCATACTAATGAAAGACTCAGTCCATGTGCAAATGTGTGCTAGAAATATTGGCCTTTTCTTCTAAAATTATGTTTGTTTGGGAATGCTTTTAGTACTTGGTTAGTGGCAAATACAAAAATTCAGACAGCTATGAATGATATATAAATACTTAGGTTTATCTACAGACAGATACGATCCTAAAATCTCATAGCAAGTAGCAAAGTTTTCTCCAGCAGTGGTCCAAATACAGTGTCATAATAAGCAAAAATTAAGAATTTAAGATTGATGGTGTAGTACATTGATGACATGAAATGTAAATAAATATTGGCACCGGTTCCAAATTGCAATTATGATTAATTGATTAAAGGATTGGAAGGGTCATACCTGAAGTTTTTAAATATCTTAATAGCTTATTAAGCCAGTATTTTAGTACTATAGTTTCAGTACACAAATAAAATACTTCATTCACTTAGTTTAACTATGTAGTCCTTTAACATTTTAATCACCATTTTATAATTTAATATTTAACTCTTCTTATTTTAGTATTCTAATAGTTTTATTTATATTTTTCCTTAGCTTACATATTCTTACTGTCTAACAGTTCTAAATCCTGTTAAGAAACTGTCCATAATTGTGACCACTGACCATAATAAAGATGTTTTCTTGTTTATAAAACATCATTGCTTCCCATGTTTGAATTTAAAGGCATGAAATGAAGTTTCTCCTTTCACTAGCAAACACATCTTCCTGAAAAATGACTTCCTTTCTACTCTCCTCCTTTTCTTCTTAAAACATATTTCCAAAGGAGTTTAAAACTTTATTGCACAGTAGCTAATTCAAGTTTTTAAACCATGTTAGTCACTTCTAACTCCAGTTTAAAGATACTGAATGCAAATCTCATTCAGTATCTACTATCTTTGATGAAGATGAAATATATATAAAATCTAAACTGATTCAGATTAAAGCAAATAAACCAAGGCCATTTCATAACTTCAGGAAAGTAAATTCCATCTGTGATCACTTAGCAATTCAGGTGCATTCAAGTTCAGAAATGAGCAGTTTCAATAGTGCTTGGTTGCTAGAAAGTCTTCTATTTCTAGTTTCTTATAAAAAGTATGATGGCATTTTCTTTAGACCATAACAGTATGTGAATTTGGTTGTCCTAGCCCATCTCCCAAGTATTCTGACATAATGCATTCCTAGACAGTTCAAGCCACCATAATTTCCCTTTTAAAAGCAAAACATTCCCTTATTTATTATCTGAAAGTACTGTTTAGTTTCCATTCTCATCTTGGTACGTAATGCATCCAGAGCATTGTCTGATCACTTTGATCTGTTTGCTGGTTATTTAAGATTGGTTTCTTATTTCTCTAGCATCTTTTTGATTAGTCATTTTCTTGCTATTTTGTTCTGCCTTTTTGCTATGGATATATTTGAGAATGGTGTCAGGGAAAATTTATTCTATGGGGAATCTGTAGGTTGTGGCTTTTGGAATTTTCCAATTAATTTCATTAAAACTGATTCCCTATTTTGTTGTGGGTTGTTGCTGCCATACTTTATTTTTACCTCACATTTTTTAAAAAAAGTTTCTTATGCTCCATAGTGGGTGGAGCTAATTTCCAAGAATGGGATGACACCGTCCCTTCAGCCAATGAGGACTGAGTCTGACAATTTATATTTTCGTTCTCCTGCCTCCATTCCCCCTCATTGATTCAGTCCTCAGGCAAGAAAGGACGTGTGTATTTAGCTCCCATTCTTGAGGTTAACTCCAATGGTCATCGAGAAACCACAGACAAATTGTGAGTGTTCTCAGCGGATTGCCAGTCCATTCTGCAATCGCTGGGTCAAGAGCGGCAACAGGCTTTGGTTCTAGCTGCTAGCCAAGCCTCTAGCCTCCAGCCTTCACCCACAGCATTATCGTTTGGCCTTAGAGCTTCACTCTACAATTCTCCGGCTGCTGGAGGCAAAGCGGTCTGGCCACAGAGCTTTGATTCAATTTCAGCTTCTCATCCACTCCCATCTGACAGCTAGTCACATGAGCCTTGGCTCAGGTGACTGACAGCCAGAGTAGCTGTGCACTACGTTCCAATCAGACAGGGATAGATGCTACTATTATCTATTAGCCACTGAAGCCTTGCGCTTGAGTGGCCACCGGTCTCCTCCCTCTGGCAGGGGTGTGTTCCTTCCTCCATTAGCCAGCTCGCTCTGATCCTCTGTGGAGGTTCTGATTCTCACCAGACCACATTGACGGACTTTCACTCATCTGTGGCATGGCGCCAGACGCTTAATCTTCCCACTTAATTGCGGCTATTGCCACCCCCATTGGCCTCGCTCATCATACATTGGAGTGTCATCCATTTTGTGAATCACTTCACAGTGGTGGCCATTTTGGAGGCCCCTATTCACTCCTCTGTAGGAGCGTCGGCCATTTTGTGTGGCATTTGGCCATTTTTGCAGCAGCAGGATCCCTTTTACTTCTCCATTCTACTTCTGCAGGAGGCCTCACGGCATCCTTCCAAATCTGGACAATCCAGATTTAAAGATTGAGGACGATGATATCTGTGAGGTTCCTCATTCTGAGGGGGAGCCATAAAACAAGGCATAGAGGCAGGCATGAGGCAACTTGCTAGACCTTCTCACGCCAGCACAGCAGTGGTCAGGGTAGCATCCCAGGCTCCCTAGTACATCGCGGAACCTAGCATCAGTCAGGACATATATTATGAGGGCTATTCCCCTCAACGCTCCTTAGGGTCTCAGTCAGACATAGAGGAAGGCTAGGTAGACTTGAACCTTTACATGTGTCTTTTTATTCCATCCGATCAAGTTTGTGTGGGTCTCTTTATTCCATCTGATCATAACTCCTACATATTTCCCTCTCAATTCTCTGTATCTCTGTACATACCTGTAAATACAGAAAATTCTACTCTTCAGACAAACTTAGATGTTCAGCTGATAAATACAGCAGCAGCTTTCATTGCATGTTTCATAATTCAGTATATGAATTAGAGTACAATATCTGAAGTAAAGGTTGAATAGTCCTAAGAGACAAATAATTATGTTGCTTCCAAATCAACTCTAATTTTAATCTCCGATTATATATTTTATAAAGCCAGTAATTTTTAAATATTCTTTTAATATTATAAAATGCAGGCATCTTACCTTATACCACATCAATATAGTATATTACATATTTACTACTTCCAAAACATTTTGCCAAAGTCTCCTTTAGAATATTTCCTAGTAATTTTGTTGATGATTTTATATGACCATTTGATCTACTTTAAACAAAAGTCATTTTATTAA
Organism: Imantodes cenchoa; assembly: GCA_027560375.1. Taxonomy (NCBI): domain Eukaryota; kingdom Metazoa; phylum Chordata; class Lepidosauria; order Squamata; family Dipsadidae; genus Imantodes; species Imantodes cenchoa. The sequence goes on along the minus strand of JANHGD010003455.1, from coordinate 20,117 downwards.
TTCACTGATTTTCCACAAACCTTTAAATCAGTTTATTAGTCATCTTAACATTCTAAGTTACAGTTGCAAATCTTATGACTTCTGGAATTTGTCCAAAATATTGCCACCAAGTTGAAAATAGGAGAAATGATTAAATATATTGTAACTCAATAATTATATTTAATCTAAGATAATTTGATTAATTTTTTTGTCCCGGCAATACCTATTTTTTTATCCTTGGCTCTACTGCTGTTTTGCACCTTTCTAGTATTCTAATACCCCTACTTTGAGCAATTTTTGCATAATTTCATATTTCATTCCCATGCGCTCCCGTTCCCAAACCAGTAGCAAAGGTAAGTGAAACCCAGCCCTGAGTTATATCCTGCTTTTTAATAAGAAATTTAAGGCAATGTCATTTTTTCCTTCTATTTGTTCTCATAACAACCTAAGTGTCAGGCCGAAGCCATCGTTGACTTGGAGACTTTGGCCTGCCACACTTTATGCTTTAGAATGTATTCTTGCTGTG
>JANHGD010003455.1:6799-16799 GCA_027560375.1 Imantodes cenchoa | reverse complement strand
ATTTTAAGTCAGTGGTGAAATGTTCCCGGTTCGCTTGTGACTGTCGGTCATCGGAGAGCCAGTCGTGAAGGGAGCGCAAGGCTCCACCCACCTGCCCGGACACCGCCATTTGGGTTCTTTTACCCTCTGCACATGCACAGAATGCCTTGCACAGAAGGTAAAAGAACTTAAATGGTGGCGTCCGGGTGGGCGGAGCCTCGCACTCCCTTTGCGACCAGCTCTCTGACGACTGACAGGCACAAGCAAACCGGGAGCATTTCACCCCTGATTTTAAGTACTTAATAGATTTTCCATTTGAGAATTATATTCTTCTGCCACTAGTTATTCTCTTGATTTAATTTTATATTCCACTGGTGATTTTCCAATAATTCCAAGTGCATTAATAATTTGTCTTTGCCCGTTTTTCTCTTCTCTAAAATGCTTCTTCTGCTGAGATCTATAAAAGTTTTTCAGCCAGCCTGGGTTTATATCTGTTCACATTCTCAATATAGCACATCTAATAAAATAGTTTTTAAAATCCACTTTAATTTTATTGTACCATAAACATGCCATCCAAACATTGACCCATGCTCTTCTCATTTTAAAAGTCTTTTGTTTCATAGCAAGTCACAAACTTTCATCCAAAGAAAAAGCTGCAAAATATAATTTCTAATCCAGAAAGCTGAATTCTCCTCTTTCCTTTGCATCTTGTAACACTTTGTAGATGTAGCAAGTGGATGAGTTTAATATGGATGCATTTCCTAGTCCATACTTATCTCTCTCTTTGTGTTGGAATACATGTTAGAATGTATTTTGTTTTGCAACAACAACAACAGAATTATTTAGCCAGTAGATGGCAATATTTAGTGGGAATTTATAGTTATAATCTATGTTTTTTTAATGTTCTGAGGAGAGTTTCCTATTTCCAGTTAAATAGTTGAGCAGTAAAGCACATGGTGATTGTACCCTTCGTTTGTTCTGTATGATGCCTTATATAAACAGATTTTTTTAAAAATTTTGTTCATCTGAAGCCACTATAATTTGTTTATCAGGAAACTAGCTTAGATCTTAAGAGAATTTTCAGATGACTATACACAATATAAGTATACAAGATACTATTGCACTGGAACATCTGTTATGTAAAACAAAAGACATCAATTAAATTTTGAATTGCAAGAAACTAAAATCTTTCCTAGGTCTTACTTCCTTGTTGTGGATAGGCAGTTAACTGTAAAAATAAGTTGAGATATAAGATTTCTTTTCTAGTCCCAAAATTCTGCAGATAACCAAGGACACCTGTATAAGCTGAGTGTCAACTTAGTCTTCAAAAGTTTTTTTTCCGGTGAACTAGTTCCTCCTTCAAATAGTTCTGTCTTCCCTAAGAAAAATAACAAAAAACCCATCTTACATAAACAACAAATATCAATTTAAAAAAAAACACACTTCCAAAACTAGTTAAAATGATTGACACTATCCAGCGAAATTTTATCTGGACTAAATTCAAAGCCACTCATCAGAATAAATTACTAATGATTGCTCATTGTTTATCTAGAGCAGTCACAATAGCTGTCTTATTTCTTTTTAAGTAGTGTACGCAAGATTTAAACAGAAACCGTTTCTGTTTGGTTGATGGCCCACTTTTAATCTCCTGCCTCAGACATCATTGTATGCTTATATTTGCAATCCACCATTAAGGTAAACCTTCACTGAGGATGATTCTGTGGCTGATCTTGAAAAATGCTGAGCACAGTCTGGTCTGGGAGACTGCCAAGAACTCACAAGATCAAAGATTGGACTACAGCCGTGATGGCGAATCTATGGTGCGCATGCCAGAGGTGGCACACAGAACTCTCTCTGTAGGCACATGCACCATCAGCAGCTACTCTTCCAGCTGGTCTTTGCGGGTGCAAGAGTGCCGGAAAACAGCCTGAAAATGGCCAAAACCCGTTTTCAGGCTGTTTTTCAGACCATTTTCAGACCATTTTTGGGGCAAAAACGCCCCCAAAACAGCCTCAAAACAATCTGAAAATGGCCTGGAAAACAGCCGGAAAACATCCTGAAAATGACCCAATGAACATCCGGAAAACAGCCCAGAAAATGGCCTGAAAACAGCTTGAAAAACAGCCCAAAAATGGACTGAAAACAGCTCCAAAAATGGCTAAAAAACAGATATGCGGGCACCGGTCAGCTAGTCTTCGGGTTTTCGGTGGTCCGGCGTCCGCACATGCACGCAGATTCCGGTTTGGGCACTCGGTCCCGAAAAGGTTTGCCATCACTGTACTATAGAAAAGCTACAACCTTTATCATCTCCCTTTCCATATGAGTAGAAGGCAATGAGTGATCATTTGCATTCTCGTGCCAAAAAAATGATATGACCATCTAGGTTGTTGCCTATGAAAATCAACAGGATTGAACTTGACTTGAAGAACTCATGGAGACATGATAGCAATGTTCCAATATCTCAGGGGTTGCCACAAAGAAGAGGGACTCAAACTATTCTCCAAAGCACCTGAGGGTAAAACAAGAAGCAATGAGCGGAAACTAAACAAGGAGAGAAGCAACTTAGAACTAAGGAGAAATTTCCTGACAGTTAGAACAATTAATCAGTGGGACAGCTTGCCTCCAGAAGTTGTGAATGCTCCAATATTGGAAATTTTTAAGAAGATGTTGGATAACCATTTGTCTGAATTGGTGTAGGGTTTCCTGCCTAAGCAGAGGGTTGGACAAGAAGACCTCCAAGGTCCCTTCCAACTCTGTTGTTGTTGTTGTTGTTATTATAAAAACAAAGTCCAGTTGCCTTTTGGAAATGCACCTTTGGGACAACCATGACCTAGATGACTGAGAATCTCTATAGCCATTTTGTTGCCTCTCTTTTTGCCAAAAGTAAGATATAGCAGCCAGTCCTCTCCCTTGTATGTATCGATCTAGTTCATTTCTTGACGTTTTAATTTGGGAGATAAAATAAAAGAGATAATGTCTAGAAAATGGTCTGATAAGTGACAGCATAGCCTGCAGCTACATAGTGGGTGGAGCAAGAGGTTCAGAAGGAATCCTGCCTTAGTTATCAGGCTATGACAGCAATGCCGGAAGAATGGTACTTTCAGACAAGCAAGATTCTGTTAATATAGCTGTAATGAAACAAAATGTTAAAAAGTAATATTTATGTAGTTACCAAACACATCTAAATTATATTAAAGTAACCAAAATATATTTAAAATCTCCAAGGCATGTCACAACTTTTGAGCACCCCTAATGTTTGGAAATTGAAAGCGGAAAAATATGACACACCCTACGAGTGTACAATAAAGTAAAAGTAATTTAACTGGTCGTGTTTCCTATCTGATCTACCTGCTAAGGCTGACAACCATTCTCTTCCTCTTTGTGTACTTCTTCAGGTCAGTTTTCTATTTCTGATCTGGCAAAGGGTATTCCAAGTAAAATAGAGTGGAAACCTTTTCAGGTACCTCCCCAAATTTCCATCTTACAGGTTTTCTGTCCTTTTTGAAGATGAGGTTCCTTTAATCTACTCAAGCAAGACACTAGAGTGCGTCAATCTCCAAAATGTATGATGTGTTTGCAAAGCCAGGTCAAGGATAACATGAATATCTTCACTAACATTCCATGGCAAGGCCCCAATACATAGGGACTGGGATGTTTTCATAATCAAGTAGAATGGAAATGCAAAATTATACATCTGATTGATTACAAACTAATCATTAAAAAGAAACTTCAAAAACCTAGTTGCTGCATCTAAATGTACCTGCTAAACCATTAACTACAAGGTTCAGCTAGCTCTAGCTGCCCAGACCAATTTCCTTTCAAAGCCCAACCACAAATACTGTGTTGAAACTATAATATACCTATTGTATTCTAGTGATGGCAAAATAGTTGCTTAAATGTATTTATTAATATTCAAATGGCTTAATTTCTTCCACAGACACCACTACCTCATCCTCCCAAATCTCCTCCAAACTCCCGACATATGGGTGATCTCACCTCTGCCTTCACGAGATCGCATTAATTAATGTTAGAGCCTCATGAAATCTTGTCAAGATTTCCACAGTCGTGTATAGGAACTGACAAAAAAAAATAATCAACCACTTTTAATTTTCTGTAAAATAGCAATCAATTTTGATAAATCGTAAGTACCATTTTGAGAAATAGTTGATGTCCTGGTTTTACAAAGGCAAGAACTCAGTTTTCAGCTGTAATCCTTGTTTTTAGAGCCTGTAAATAATGCAAATTTTATAATGCAGATCGTCTGTATTCTTGCTATATTTTCAGATTGCTATCTGATGCCGTATTTCACTAATAGTTTGTCCAAAACAGGTTTACAGTATTATTTGTGTAATAACAGGAATTTTTATGGAGTCTTTCAGAATTGTCCTTACAAGACCATGGGCTGAACATTATTGTACTTTCTTGTCAATCAAAGACAATGCATCCAGGCCAGTAAAACAGATAGTCCTTGACTTAAAACTATTCTTTTAGTGACAATTCAAAGTTATAACACTATTTTTTTTTTAAAAACACCTTATGTCCAGTCCTTACTCTTTGGGCTGTTGCAGCATTCTCATGGTCACATGGTCAAAATTAGGGCACTAGGGAACTGACAATGTTTACAAAGGTTGTAGCATCCCATGTCACAATCATATGATTCATTCTATTAGTTGCAATTGCCATTATTTTATTTTTCCCTTTCCTTTCCCTTTCCTTCTTCTTTCCTTTCCTTTCCTTTCCTTTCCTTTCCTTTCCTTTCCTTTCTTTTCCTTTCCTTTCCTTCCCTTCCCTTCCCATTCCATTCCATTTTATTTATTTCTGATAGCCTAACTTTATGTAATATCTTAGCCCAAAGTATGTATGTACATATATGTACATAACTGTCTATCTATAAACCAGGAATCAACTAGGTGAGGCTAAATGTTAAAAGAAAAGCAACACTTAACTTCCCTTGACTTCCTCTGCTTTGCCTTGTATCCTGTTTTATTATTAATGCCACACCTTCTTTTCAATTTTAAATAACAAATTTATTTTGAAAATCCCAAGTTACCCATCTCATTTCGGATGCATTGTCTTTGTCAGGGAAAATAGGAAATGATTTTCTGTTGTTGATACAGCTATTTGGTATCAATGAACAACTAGTATTAATGGCAACTTTGCACATATGTTGAAAATTTTATTAACCTACTAAGGAAATCTAGAAGCTCATAGTTTCCAGATGCTCACACATGCTATGACATGCCTTTATAAAACCCTGCTCCAGGTGATTTTCTTAATCTCAGAAGAACTTATATAATTGCACCTTCTTTGAATTCCACAACAGGTTTTAATTTTCTCTTCTATATTCAGAAAGAATCCGTTTTTGAAATGGACTTTGTTTCTTTCAATGGTTGGAAATCATAATAACCGCAACCCTTACCCGAAAGCAAATAAAATTGGACACGTTGAAAATCAGCATCTTTCTTTTGGCCCTACTTTCAAAATTGACTTGCATTTTCCCCCTTTAAAAAAAATCATCTGAAACAGTTTAGAAACTGCAGTTGATCCAAAAAAAATAGCTACAAGATTACTAACTTGGAACGAATGCCTTCACCTAATTACGTCTGGGCCTTGCTTGACAGATGCACTAGGTCCTAGCTCCCAGGTATAACATAAAATACAAATTTAACTTTTCAAGATCTAAATTGCTTTGGAACAAGGGACCCGAAAGATAGCCTTGTTTTGTCATATTCTGTATGTCTGCTCACACTGCAGTCTTAAAAGCATTCACCTCATTGTGCCCATCAAATGAAGTGAGTCAGAAAAATCACTGTCAGAGAGAGGACATTTTACACAATAATATCCCATCGTAATGGAATGTGTATCTCTAAAAGTCTCGGATGGAACACCATCTCTAGGATCTTCCTTTCTTTTGATTTTTCCCCTCTTCTTTTAAATAACTCATATAGCTTGGGCCTCTCAGTTATAAAAATGGTACCTATAAATTCCATTCGTTGTTGTGTTGTTAAAAGTTGTGATGTACTTTAATTGCTTTTCATTGTATTCAAGGCACATACACAAGAGTGAAATCCAGCAGGTTCTGACAGATTCTGGAGGACCGGTATCGGAACTTTTGAATAATTCGGACAACCGGCAAATACCACCTCTGGCTGGCCCTAGAGTGGGGTGGGAATGGAGATTTTGCAATATCCTTCTCCCAGGAGTAGGGAGGGAATGTGGATTTTGCAGTATCCTTCCCCTGGAGTGGGGTAGGAATGGAGATTTTGCAGTATCCTTCCCCTGCCACACCCAACAAGCCATGCCCAACAAGCCAAACCACACCAACCAAGCCACACCCACAATAAAAATGGATTTCACCACCGCACATACGGTACCTCCTGAGAATATTGCAATATGGGATTGCGTTCAACTGTCTTAAATAAATTCATACATTTTTACGTGTTAGCCTGAAGCAAAATTTCAATAAAATTAAATGAGCTAGTGGTCATTATATTTTCATCATATAACTTGCAATTTTTCAGAACTTAGCGTGATAGATAGGGAAACTTTCCTTATCCTTGTAGTTTTCGTTTACAGAAAACCCTGCATTTTGTTCAAATTCGTTTACAATCTTTCTCTCTTTCTTTCTCTTGGCAAAGGAAGATTATCAGAGGGCGAATATTGGATAGCCACTGAAGTATTTAGATTTAGCTCTGTGTTATACGTGGTGTTCTCCCAGATGAAGTTTATGTTGTGCAATTGCTCTACCTCAAAATTTGGCAGTGAGTAATCTAGATGTTGTTTATTTCCTATATTGCCTCTTCCATTTTTAGGATTTTCTCAAAACTGTTTTCAAAAGAGAAACAAGGAAAAAATTGGAGATCATCCCTTAATCTGACATCTAGCTCAGGTTTTAAAAAAATGCATTGGCTTTTTACTGTTTCCTTCCAAGTTATTCCAAGTTATATGTCAAAATTCAAGAGTTTCTTAGTTTCTAATGTGGTCATAAGATAAACTATATTTAAGGCACCAGCAGATGGCCAGATTAAAATGATATACATCATTCCTTTAGCCAGGAGGAAAATATGCCAACATAAATGTCTTGTCTTGCCCTGATTGCTGCCCACTATTCTACCACAACAGTCATGGTGGTGACTTGGTTATCCTTACTGCTTTTTTCTTTCTTTTTACCTTTAAGCCAGTGTTCACTCATGGCAATTGCCTGAGATAATGCCTGCAGTTTTTATGGAAGTGGTTTGCCATTGCCTTCTTCCTAGTGCTGGGAAAGAGTGACGGGCCCAAAGTCACCCAGCTGGCTTTGTGCCTAAGGTGAGATTAGAACTTACAGTCCTGTGGTGTCTACTCCAGTGCCTTGACCACTACATCACTGGTTATACTGGCTGTTTTGTTTTACTGCTTTATTTTATTGTTTATTGTTTTAAAGCTTGCAAAATAATAAGTGGATTCCCCTAGCTTCCTTTTCCTTTCTACCAAAGACTGCTGATTGTTAGGAAAACTGTTGTTTGCAAAGCCACGTTTATCCAGGTCCAGGGGCAAAACTGCTCCATGCTTGTAATCAGTCACTTGGATTAGTTCTCAAGATCACTAGCTGGATATGGTAAAAATAGGGGCTAGGGTAGCCATAGTTGAAGCTCTGTCTGTTGTTGTTTTTTGGGGGGGATGGCCACCATCTTGATCTTTTGTGGCCACCAACTTGATTTTTCAAAGTCACATCTGCAGACACCTCTGGAATAAAGGGGAGAACTCTTACTTTGAGAAAGCGCAGAAACAAAAAGTTGATGGCATCTGGTTGTTTCACTCAAAGGTTGGGAATAAAAAAGGAGCAATATTGTGGGGATCAAACAGGGAATATGATTGTTCTGTGGTATCCTGCAAGTAAGAACATGGCTCAGAAAACAAAATTGGCTGTAACTTGAAGGGACAGTGAAATGGTTATCTAACATGTTATTATCCAAAAGAAGAGGTTCTGGCAGGATAATTTGTCTCTGGCCCCAAAAAGCCTTTACCAGCCTTGTCTTTTGCACACATTGACATTATGTGTGAGATTCCTGTGATTATTCTGTTTATCAAAACAATAACATTGGTGTCTTCCTGACCCATATGAGGTGTCTTTGCACTCTGTTTTCCCTCCCTCCCCTCCCTAGCAGTAGGTCTCCAATCTACAGGCATTTGAAACTCCCATTTCAAGCCTGTTGCACATATTTTCTCTGTTCCTCTTCCACAATTTTTTTTAAAGGGTGAGGAGGGAAGAAGCAACCCACAATGGAGCAATGTGCATGATTACAAGTATTCCTCCCAAAAGCCATCCTGAGTTGCCCACTACCAATGTAATTGCAACAATTCCAAGCCTTCACTCATAGAATATATACAAGGGGACTATGTTTTCTTGGTCCTATTAATCCTGGTAGTGCCAAGCAATGGGTCTTCATCTTCAAAGAAACCCTCCAGAACGCTTTCCCAGAACATCTGTCCAACTGGAAATAAATCTTCACCCTTGTGGCCTGTAGCACTCATGTAAGGGCTTCAGGGTAATCTCATTTCTCCATGGGAATCTCTTTGATAGAGTGAAACTGTATGTGAATTTCTTGGTGTTCCTTTTCTTTTGGTGTTTGCTGAGTTCTTGGCATGGACTAATGTGAAACTGACCCTCAATGTCCAGCCTGTGCATTGGCCTCTGCTGGATGATGGGTGATCAGGAGGTTCCCAGTTGTACTGACTGTTACTAGGAAAACCATGGCGAGATTTGAGAACATTGAACAAAATGGCCACCGAGAAGCCTCAAATTTGTGCCTAGCCGATTGGTAGATGTACATGGACAATAGCACTAGAAGCCATCTGGGCTGGGTGGAAACATGTTTGCAATGTGTCCCCATGCATCAGAATAATAGTCTTTGGATAGTATTGTCATGCAACATATAAGGTGCCGACGACCTGCACGTGGGCTTTCTTGGTGTCTGTGGTTTCTTCTTTGGAAGCAGGATTGTATCTGATATAAGTACACATGGTGAAATAAAGGCAAATATGTACAACTGCATTATCCATTACCTTATATGTGACTTACAAAACTAGGTTGCCCAATTATTTTATTTATTAGGCATCTTGTCAATTTGGGTGTTTTTTTTAAATTAAACAATAGGGGTTTTTTTAGAAAGCAAATACATAGACACATACGATTAAATGCAAATAATTCTGAAATATGCTATATTCTATAAGAAAATCTTATCTGCAGGCACTTTTGGGGTGTGGGTGTAGATGTTTGGGTAGGTGTGTTTGTGTGTGCATGTCGGTCAGTGCATGTGAGTCTATTGTTTGCAGACAATTGAGAGATGTACTTGCTGAAAGCTCTTGGCTCACGTTCTCTCCAGAATTTGTTCTCCATCCAATAAAGATGGAATAGTCCAAAAATTATTCCCCTCCCCTTTGGGCTCTGCACACATGCCATTATTCTCCCTCTGTGACAATTCTTTCATAGACTTCCATGGTGCGCTTTCTCCTCTCCTGGCAACAGCGAAGGAGGAAAAAGACAAAAAGCTCTGTGGAAAAAAAAAGTTGGCAGATGGCAAGCAACCCCCCTTTCCAGCCATTGTTCTTTTCAGCCTCTGCTGCCAACTCTAGGAGAAAAGGCATGTGGCTTCACAGTCAGATGGAGTCTTCTGTAAATGCTCTTGTACAATTAATGGCTTAGAAGGCATGACAAATTAAGAAGGGCCATAAACAGGGGAATGAATTTGGAAAATGTCAATGTAATGGTTGCCAGATTGGGACTTTATATAGTCACTGGGAAATAAATCTCTCCCCCCCACACACACACACACACACTCAAAAAAACCCTCCAGCTGAAGCTTAAGTACAAAAGTATGCTTTATAGGGAGTGTCACATAGCCATTGAATAGCCTTGCATCCCATTGTATGCAGGAGTAGCCTTCAATCTGTGGAGCAACAGTGCCTTCAAGCAACTCTAAGCCCAGCGATCATCTATCGCTTTTTAATTTACTCTCATGTGATTTGCATGAACACTAAA
>JANHGD010003454.1:105383-115764 GCA_027560375.1 Imantodes cenchoa | reverse complement strand
AATGTATTTATGTATTTTAATGTATGGCTGTACACCGCCCTGAGTCCTTCGGGAGTAGGGCGGTATATAAATATAATTAATAAAAATAAATAAATAAATCCATTTCCGTACGTTTACTGAGATATTTCACTATAGAAATGTGATCAATGAAGGAAATAAATGACAATCGCTGTATTCAGCTGATCTAAATACTGAAATAAGAATCATTATTTTTTAAAACCAACTCACTGTGGCAAGATCCAAAGGGGTTTGGCCTTCTTGGTTCTTCATTGTTGGATCTGCTCCATGAGCTAAAAGTAGAGCGCAGAGTTGCGTCCTTCCTTTTTGTGCTGCTTCATGCAATGGCGTAAATGCCCATTTATCTGTAGCATTTACACAGGTATTATACTTAATCAGTAGAGCGGCTATATCCACATGCTGAGGAAAAATGAAAAAAAGAATAATAATAGAAAGAATTCTCCATTTAAAAAGAGAAAAGCAAACATTGTTAAATGATTTGTTCCACATTCAAAACTATGACAGAGGTGGCAGTAGGCAGCACTGAAAACGTAATAATTGATATAATTAGATAGTTATATACAGAGACCTATGAGCAACAAGCACACTAGTTAGCCAGTACGTAAAATATACAACTTTCAGTTCTTCAACAATCTAAACTTCCTTAACATGGGAGATGCATTTTGTCATTTTTATTTTTCTATGCAAAAACTGAAAAAAGGTAACACCAATTACAACTAAGACAGAAAATAGAAGACAAAACTTTTAATCCATACATAATTTAATCTAGTCTCAGTTTTCACCTCCATAGTAGAGAAATATTTACCAAGAGATAAGATTATATTCACATTACTATTTAAAACAATTATGTCTTTGTTTTTTTTACCATGTAGCAAGACAGATCTTATACTGTGGGGTCCTTGGTACTCTCTGAACTTGGTTGTTTTCTTGCAAAAGTTTCATTATTCAATTAAACAAAACCATCAGTGCTAGAAGGGAATGGAGTTTGCTCTCTGTTTATATACAACTGGCCTTTCCTGTGTAACCTAGTTTGGGTAATGGAATGTCTGCAAGAAAACAACCAAGCTCACAGAGAACACCAAAGACTTCAATTCAACCCTGAGTTACAAATATTCTCATCAATTGGTACAAATCTTACAATTCCCCTTGTACATATTTCAGCAACCTTTTGTAGAAGACTGAAACAAAATCAATTTTATGCTGTTATTCCCTTTTAGTTGCTCTGGTTTCTTCGACTTGTTTTATACTTGGTCGTGTAATGCAAACTGGACGTCTTGACTACACTGAGATGATTAATTAATGCTTACCCCATAGGATGCCGCATTATGTAGTGGAATTAATCCTCCCTTGTCTTGAGCGTTAACGTCAGCACCGTGTTCTAGAAGATACTCAGCAACTTCCAAATTATTATAGCCAGCTATGTGTAAAAAAACCCCAAAAAACAGCATGAATGAAAACTCAGCAATGAAGGAACTGTAGATCAAATACAGTAAGAAATTGTTAAAAAGGCATGTACTTTTAAAAGTTTCTTAAATCTCTTCCAAGGAGGATTTCCTATGAATATATTAACCCAATCGCTCACTTACCAGCCAGATGTAATGGGGTGGAGTTTCGGCCCTGGGTATCCCGGCAATTGATGTTTTCTGGAGAGCATAATTTCTGAACTCGTGCCAGGCAGCCCTTTTTAGCAGCATCCAGCAGGGCAGCGTCACCTCGTAGAAGGTCCTGGATATCAGTATCTCCCTCTTTCACCAAGTCCAGAGGGGTGTTGCCATCTCTGTTCTTTTTGGTTGGATCTGCTCCATGCTGCAAACAACATTTCTACTGTTTTACAGCTGAAAACTTCATTCTCCGTGCTCCCAAACGTAGTAACCATGCCATTTATGTTTTAGTGTTATGTAGGACTATCAAGGTGCTTTAAAAACAGTATAAGCAAACAAGGCACTTGCTTTAAGAACATATTTTCCAAATTTAAAAGATATAAACAAATACCGTGCTATAACTAATATCTAACTTTAAGCAGTTTTCATTTCATGCTCTTCTGATTCATTCTCCAAAGGGCAGTAATATGCTGAAAAGCCGATCTTTATTTGAAAATATAACCCACAATGCATTATGAGAGCATATGCACCAAAGACAAATTCCTTGTGTGTCCAATTACACTTTGCCAATAAAGAATTCCATTCCATTCCATTATCTCTGCAGGCAATTACAGGTAGTCCTCAATTTACAACCATTTGGTGACCATTCAAAATTACAATGACACTGACAAAAGTGACTGACAACCATTCCTCACGCTTACGACCATCAAAGCATTCCCAGAATCATGATCAAAATTTGGGGGCTTGGCAACAGGCATGTATTTATGATGGTTGTAGTGTTGCAGGATCACGTGATCGCCATTTGCCACCTTCCCAACTAGCTTCTGACTGACAGCCAACGGGGGAAGCCAGATTCGCTTAATGACTGCTTGGCTCACTTAACAACTTAATTATTAAATTATTATTTAAGCAAATCACGGTTAAGTGATTTGCTTAATTGTGGCAAAAAGGTAATAAAACCGCATGATTCACTTAACAACCGCCTTGCTTAGCAGCAGAAATTCTGGCCTCAATTGTCGTAAGTGGAGGGCAACCTGTAATTTCTACAGGCCAGAAGAGCTTTAGTGCAATTAATGCAGAGTTACTCTAGAATTTAAGCACGCTTAAATGTACTCTAAACTACTCAGCACTTCTTTGAAGAGCTAGGCATAAACACACGCACACACACACACGCACACGTGTGTGTGTTGCAGAGGGGTATTTCAGGGTAAGGAAAACAAAGGCATGATTTTTTTACTTTGATTCCAGTCAAAAGCTATTGCTTTGATCGTCTTTGGTGGCCACAGGAACTATTTAGTCTCCAAAGCAGGCCGCACGACTGAGATATAAAACCCAAGGAAGAGAAGGGTTGGAGTCTCCAGCCATCGACTCTCCAGCCTCAGCATTGCCATACAGGCAATTCTTTTTAAAGCCTTTCTTAGGACCCTTGCATTTCTAAGAATTGTTGCTAGGTGGCGGTTTGGATGTTGACCCGACTGGTATTCCTCCTCTGAGAAATGCTTTTGAGTTATCAGTGTCCAAGGATTTCCAAATAAATATATATTTCATGAATATATTTGGTTCCTTTAGAGCCAGGGGATTTAAAGTATAAAATGAAGCTGTGTGTGTGTGTTCCCAATATTTATTTTTGGTTGACACTCTAATATCACAAAACTACTTCCTGATGTCATGACCTCACATTCTGGTAACTCATATAATGGCAACCAGTTATTAACATTTAGCTTTTTTGCCTAGTTCTGTATAAGCAGTTGAAAAATATCTTTTTTTAAGGTTTTAAGAAAATATTTAAAAGTTCTAAATGTAAATGAAATAGCATATACAAAATATATTTTTGGCTGTATTTGAATAAATGTGTGAAAAAATAACAGACCACATTTAATTATCAGGCTCCGAATTCAGCAAATTTAACATCCTATCTTAAGAATAATTCTCGCAACAGCTTTCTCTAAAAATATTTTTGGTAAATCAAGAAATCCTTCTTAGCCTTTATAACAATCATAAATGATCTTGACTTTTCATCTCTAGTCTATAAGACGCACCAAGCTTTTGGGGAGGAAAACAAGAAAAAAAAATCTGCCTCTGCCTCCCAGCATCCATCTGGCCTATTCTCTGTGGCCTGTTTGCTTCTGTCCATTCACCACTGCAGCCCATTCGGTGGTGGTGGGGTCCATTCGCCGCAGCCTGTTCACCACTGCAGCCTGTCTAGAACAGCTGATTGGCACCGCACCAACCCCCCTCCCCACTGCCGTAATATTCGATGTATAAGAAGCACAGGCATTTCCACCCAATTTTTTGGGGGAGGGGGGGGAATGTGTCTTATAAAATACGGTATATGGTAGAAATTTCTTATAAAACCACCTTTGGAAACTTTTTGTGGGAAAAATGAAATGGTAAATTAAATTGTTAGTGGAAGAGACAGAGAAACTGACAATAAATTTGGTTGTGTTCATGACAACACTATTATTGACAAAATCAAGTGTCTGAGAAATCAAAGCATTTAGAAAAAAGCAATTTTATGGATTTCTGGGGAAGCAGACTGAAGCTGGCTTTGCTTTCCTGTCTCTCCAACCTGAAAAATTTACTGCCAGCATCCTAATTGTTACTAATAGTTTTGCAGCAGATTACAAACCAGCACTGATATGCAGATGATTGACTATACTGTTCAGCCCACATGCAAACAATTCCTTTGCAGAAATATTTCAATTTATAGCTATACTGCAATCTAAACTTAGAGTACAATGCCTTCCTTAAAAAAAACAATAGAACTGTTTATTATTATCCTAAGAAGAGTTCTATTCTGAAGAAAATTACTCAGAATTGCTGCATATGTTATTATGCGTCACAGTCTGAAATAAACAAAGACTCTTTGGAAAATAAAAACCCAATTTAAAGTACATACTTTGAGGAGGAGTTTGCAGATTTCATATTTTCCCTTTGCTGCTGCTTCATGTAGTGGTGTAAACTTCCATAAATCAGCAACGTTGACAGAAGCCCCATGTCGCACTAATAACTCTGCAACTTCATAGTGTCCATATGAACAAGCGTTATGTAGAGGTACTAATCCACTGATAAGTTAAAAAAAATTAAGAGTATTTATCAAGATCTAAAAGCAAAAAAATATAGTTATCCTTCAAAATAACTGCCGTCTTGCTTTTCTATTTTAGTCAAGTTATTTTAACTGAGGTTATAAACTGTCTACATCCAGGAGCTTACTTTACAGGGAAGAAGAATCAACTTTCATAACTATGAGAAATATGGCAATCATCTAATGATACCACTGCAAGGATAAAGCTGAAATGACCAGATGGAGGGACAGCAATCTCAGTTTCTGCACACATTAATACTGAGCAAGATTAAACATATGTGAATTTAATCTACTTTTTTTCCTTTTTTGGCTATTAAAAAAACACAATGGATGAAGAAGTCTTAAACTGCACCTAAAAGCTCTAGGAAGCAAGCACAGGAAGGCCAGTATATCTGCCAGTTGTCACCTTCACGGGAACAGCATCAATTTGTGCCAGGAAGACATATAAGTAGGTCTTATAAAATATTTAAAAAGGATCTAGGGATAGGCCAGAATGAAAGGGAAATTGCACTACAGCACAGATGGTAAATTTTATTATTTATTTTTTATTCCACCTTTATAAATTTTATAAATAATTCAAAGTGATGAAGACACCCAATACTTCTTCCTCATCCCATTTTCCCCACAACAACAATCCTATGAAGTATGCTGGGCTGACAGCCTGTGATTTATCCAAAAATCATCATTTTCATGCCTAAAATGGGACTAGAATTCACAATCTCCTGGTTTCTAGCCTGTTGCCTTAACTAGGCTAGAAATGGCTCTCATAGATACTGGCTCTATCAGATAAGCTATCTTCTGCTTGAAATTGACCAAGGTTTTAATGAGCTGATATTGCTGGAAGTAGTATACCAAACTGTAATTGATTTGTCTCTGTAGGGAAGAAATAAGATATTTAACAAGATGAGGTGGACCAAGGAGGTTTTCCAAAGATGAGAGAGAGTTCATTCTACCCATACATAAAACAGTAAATTGCATGGTCTCAATTACCCTTTATCCTTTGCATGTACATCTGCTCCATGATGAAGCAAGTATTCAACGACTGAAACTCGATTATAACCTGCAGCAAAGTGCAAGGGGGTTGAATGACGTCCCTCCAAATCTCTACAATTCACATTCTGAGGACTGCAAAGTTGCTATGTAAAAATGAGAAAGGAAAACATCCATAGTAGGATTCACCACAGACATTTCCAAGAGTCTTCCACGCTTCAAAACATTATAAAATGCCCAGACAATATAACAAATAACTAAGTCTGTGGGTGCAAATCATCTTACAATAAAATAACTAACATTCCATTGTTTATTTTCCAGAAATAAACAAAAATCCACTAATGTGAAGCTAATATAGCACTTTTAAATTTGATACAAAGTAGTCCAAAGAAATGGAAATCCATCAATATGTCATCTTTTATTTTTACTAAGAAAAATTAATCATTTGGAGTTTTATAGGAAACTCTTTAAAATCTGTAGTTTCATTAGTGACCTAACAGGAGGGTTAAAAACAATACATGGACATAAAAAACCATGGCAAACATGGCAATCTAAACAAATAATATCACAAATCGAATACAGAACACTCTATAATAAAACTGATTTGTGGCAAATTTCATCTTTTGACATATTTTAAGTGCTAAAGAACAGAATATGGCAATGTTGTATGTTGTAGGAGGATTGGTATCTGAGAGCAGCAGGGAAGTGTAGAATTGTACTGAATGGTGAAATAAGGCTAGCTAATATGGTCAAAAAGTATCCAAATATGGAAGCAGAATATCTCATAAATATATAGGGAACGATTACAGAAAACTTTTTCTATACAGCTATGGATCTTGTTAAAAAGAATAATGTGTAATAATAATTCTATATTTTATTACATTAAAAAGAACTGCTGCTAAATTTAATTTACTAAAAATAAATGTTTCATGGTTCTATTTCAGCTTCAATTAAATAGCATTTATTTTTCAGTTAGGAAAGTTTCAGACCCAGTATTACTTTTCACAATATTAACTACTACCATGTTTCCCCTAAAATAAAACATCCCCTGATAATAAGCCCCCTGGAAAATAAGCCCCCCGGAAAATATTTAAACGCATGCGCAGTCGGTCCCCACCATTTCCTCTAGTTAGGGTTAGGGAGACAGAGCTGAAAATCAGGTAAGACGGCAAGAGGAGCCCCCTCTTGCTCCATGCGCCCCAAAATAATAAGACCTTCCCAAAAATAAGGCCAAGTGCTTATTTCAGGGTTCAAAAAAATAAGACAATCTTATTTGGGGGCAACACGGTACATGTATATTTAATATCAAAGACTGCTTTAGCACAAAATATTATTCTCTCCTCTAAGCTTGATTTTCCTGTTTTCATTAATTATGCTTTATCATTTTATCCCAAAGTGATAATGCATTGTGGTTAATTTAATTATTTCTGCTTAAAAAAACCTAACTTAAAGTAACAGTTAAGCACACTTAAGATTAATAAGGCAGGAATGCAATACTAATTAGTGTTAATGAAAAAAACAATTCTAACAACCTAAAAATTGTAGGACAGAAGCATGTAAGTCCAATGACAACTGTAGACTATCATCGTAAAAAAAATCCTCATTGTATTTAAAATGGTAATATTTATCTTATAATCCTTAAATTCCAACATACCTTTACAGTTTCTAAATCTCCAGCTTTAGATGCTTCCAACAGTCTATAATCTACATCAGAAGTATGTACTGGAGTATTTTCTATTTAAAGATGGGGGGAAAAAAACCAACCACTAGTAAGCATCGTGGCTTTATAGGACATATTCAGATTAGAAACTATTATTAATACTCAGGATAACAGCATATTCTTTCTAGCATTGTGATTATAACTGAGCTATATATATGAACCTTCACAGTTCAAATCATGCATAAATTCATGGACTCAGCATCAGATTTACACCAATATTGTAGATCAAAGTATCATTAAAGGACTTAATAGTGCTAACTCACTAATACTTAAAACATTTAACTCTATATGCATATATATGCACCAACCATGCCATTCCTTTTGGGATGGATAACAGCAACTTAAGAAATGAAGGGCATCACGTTTTGAAAAAAAAAGAAGGAAATCTAATTAAATCTAATTACACATCATTACTACATCATTCACTGTACTACACCTGCAAGAAAATGTGTAAATTGGACATTTACACATTGCACTTCCCAATTTTTTATTCATTAGCACCTCTTGCACTCTTGTAATCAGCACTCTACCAAATACTTCCCAAACAAATATAAACTAATCTGTAGCTTTTGCATTCACACTTTTTCCCTTTTTTAGTGAAACAAGAATCACATTCTTCTAATTGTCAGACACAGACACATTCTTTACATATGCATAGTAATATCTCTCAGCCTCTTAATATGACAAGCTCATTCATATTTTAATATTTCTCCAATTATAATTAATATCTATAATTACAACCTTACAAATTTTCAACATTCTCACAGCAATTATGACTTTGTAATAATTTTTTTTTCTTAGACACCAAAACATTTAGCACTTGTTCGGTTTTACTCTTTGAAATAGCCCAATTATACTTTCAAAACTCTAAAATACTCCTCCTCGCATGTTATTTATCTAATTTACACAATCAGCCATTTCACCCAAGGTGACTCTAGTCGATGTATAACAAATGGGTAAAACCACATATAAAATATAAATATAAAAAATATACAAATAATTTTAAAAAGCTTAAAATTATAAAAAGCATAGATTGATAAATCCTAGGCGAAGAGAAGATAACCATAACCAGCTCAGCATCTAAGCATGTCTGTAATTCCTCAGGACACAGGTTGGTCACATAGCCAGTGTTGAAGACCTTTTGGTATGTTAAAAGGGATGGAGCTAATCTAATTTCAGGAAGAAGGATGTTCCATAAGGCAGATGTCACATCAGAGAAAGCACATCTCCTGGGATGCAGGTTCATAGTTGATGGTACCTAACAGCATGCCTCTCTGTCAGATCTAATGAGGCAGGCTGATATAACCACAGAGAGGCAGTCCCTCAGATACTCTAGTCCCATGCCATGAAGGATTGCAAAGGTTAAAATGAGCACCTTGAACTGGACCCGGAAGAAAACTGGTATTTTATTTTATTTAGGGAATTTATATAGCTGCCCACTCACTTTCAGTGCCTTCTAGGCAGCTTCCCAAAAAATAAAAACCCAATATACGAAGAGTAAAAACGGTAACCCCCTGGCGACAACAAGCCATCAAATTCCTTCACTTATTTCATCCCAAACTGGATCACTTTTAATTTGAATCATTTTTTACTGGTTAAAACAGAAGGTTAAGCTGTGGTACTGAGAAAGGTTGTTTGCTTGCAGACTTCATTATCTGATTAGATAACATCTTCTTCAGTGCTAGTGAGTGGCTTTTGCTCCCTGTTTATATAAAGTAGTTTGGTCTGTCATTGTTGGCAGAGATGTGGTTTGGTAGTTCCTTAATTAGGGTATTGTTTACTGCTTGTTTGTTTGTCTGGTGTTAATCCCTGCTGGTTGCTGGAGAAGATGCATTCTGGTCTTTTTCGTTTCCTTCTTAGCTTTTTATTGTCCCCTTTGAATGGTCTGAAAATGTGGTTTATCTATACATGCCTTTTGATGGCCAATTTGTCTGAACGTCAAACATCCAGGAATTCCGTAGTATTTTAGATTTAATTTGAAAACATGATTGAATCTGACTATGTGTTGTGAGATTAAGGACTTTTCACTGTGTCTTCTGACTGCTACTTGATGTTCATGGATGCATTCTGCTAGTCCTCCTCCCAGAAATCCTACATAGTATGTTGCAGATCTCCCTTTTTGGGCTACCAGGTCTTTAAGGTTATTTGAGATGTGGTGGCTTAGTCGCTAAGACGCTGAGCTTGTCGATCATAAAGGTCGGCAGTTCGAATCCCTAGCATCACGTAACGGAGTGAGCTCCCATTACTTATCCCAGCTTCTGCCAACCTAGCAGTTCGAAAGCATGTAAAAATCCAAGTAGAAAAATAGGGACCACCTTTGATGGGAAGGTAACAGTGTTCCGTGCCCCTTCGGTGTTTAGTTATGCCGGTCACATGACCACGGAGATGTCTTTGGACAGCACTGGCTCTTCGGCTTTGAAACGGAGTTGAGCACCGCCCCCTAGGGTCAGGAACAACTAGCACATATGTGTGAGGGGAACCTTTACGTTTTAAGATGTTTTGGAGAGCTCTGGTTGGTTGGTTTCTGTGCTATTATGATGCCATGTGTTTGTACTAGTCTGTTAGTTGTTTATGAGATTTTTTGGATATCTAACAATTTTATCTTTTTCATAGCTTGTGTTAGTTGTGCTGTAGTGGGCTGAATGGTCAGGCACTTTTTGATAAAGTTGAGTGAGTGTACATTTTGTTGAAAGATGTAATAAAGGTAGTCTGTTTCCTTTTTCTTAGGAATTCCTTTTCCTTAAGGTAGATAAAACAGTGCAGTAATAACCACAACAGAACATACAAATGTAATGAAGAAGACCTCTAATTACAAATAAAAAATATGATTAAATGCATCACTACATGCTTAACATATGGTCTAGAACAGAGGTCACCAAACTTTGCAGCTTGGCGGCCCAGCTGGAGGGGGGGGGAAGAGGGGAACCTATCTGCATGAGTGTCGGGCTGGTACGCATGCACACACAG
>JANHGD010003454.1:73581-85389 GCA_027560375.1 Imantodes cenchoa | reverse complement strand
ACTCTATATTTTAACTGAAAAAGTAGGGGGTCGTCTAATACGCCCAGTCGTCTTATACGCCGGAATATACGGTAATTGCTATCAGGTAATGGAGGAAAGATGAAATAGTTTCCCCTTCCCAAGCAACAGTTAAAGAAAAGCAATGAAGAATTTTTAAACTGAGATCCACTGCTCATCTGCACAAAGTAAGGAGAGGTTTTGGTGCTAAATTGGGGTGGCCCCAGTTTAATATGGTCTTTTCTTTAAGTAAGGCGCTTACATTATTATTAAGTATATTCAGCATGAAAAGAACATTCATTTGTGCTTCAAGCTGCTTTTATTTTCTAATTTCTAGCACTGGGCAGTAATGTGAGAAAAATCCTTTTCAGAAAGGTAAAGCAAGTTGACAAAATAATGCAGAGCTATTGCAGTTTACTTTCTGTAAACTCCATCTTGCACCATAAACACTTTAAGGATTGGAAGACATCTTAGAAGTAGTGGGGGGTGGGAATTTAGTTTAGTGGCTAAAGAAGCTTTAAATAACAAACCCATGTTTAATTATATCACTTGAGATTACATATAAGACTATGCATAATTTAATACATCAATATAAATCATAGAATCAATGCTTCTGGCACAGAATTCTAGGTATCAAGAAAAAGGCCTCTAGGCTTGTTGCCACCTGATATATCAGGCTTCTATACATACAGATTTACCCTGTAGGGGAGAGGGAGAGAAAACATTTATATATGATTGTCATTTAAGTGATAAGGTGTGAAAATCAAGCCAGATGTCTAAGAAAAATCTCTCACATGTGTAACAAATCCTGATGATTTGTCTTGTAGGATTCTGTTGCTTTCAAATGAATAAAAAGTTATAATCTTTTATAATATACATGAAACATAGCAATAAAATTTGGAATGATTAATTGGTTTATCAGTGGAGATAAGACATTGGGTAAGAACTAAAAAAACGTCAAAAACTTGAATGGAGTGAAATTGTTTTTAAAATATTAACTGTGATTCCATTGTGGATCAAACAACTTGGCTTTATGTCAACCAGAAAGATTTCTAGAATCAGCTAAGCTCCCCATGGTTTCCTTTGTTAAAAGAAGTAATTCCTTTACTTGATTGGAGAACCAATCTGGTGTAGTGTTTAAAATACCAGGCTAGAAACTAGGAGACTGACTTCTAGTTTCATTTTAGGCACAAAGCCAGGAAGCAGGCAATGGCAGATGACTTCTGAAATCTTGCCCCTAAAATGTAAGGGGGGGGGGAGGGAGATCTGAGAGATATTCGATGTTGTACCCCAATGATTACAGGTAGTCCTCAAGTTAAGAAAGTCCATCTTATGGACAACCCACACTTACAAACAGGCAGTCTTTTACTAAAAGACTGCCTGTCCACTAAAAATGGTGGATTGCATTCTATTTCCTTAAGCCAACAAACTACAAAGCCACACAACATTTTCATATACTCCGGACATCACTGCAGCAATTGTGCTTAGACCAATTCCTTTAAATGTGTATTTCTTCAATATATGCAACATCACTCTTATAATAAAATGAGTAGACTATACATGAGCATCCATTACAAATGGACGCTCATGTATATAGCAAAAGAGTTCTCCTTGACAAAACATAGGTCAAACATTATGCAGATAGAATCAAATGAGCAAATCCAAAATCTGCATGGACAATATGGTTTTAAGCAACAGAAAGACCCGATTCAGCTTTAATTTTAGTAATCTAAGAAATAAAATCCAATTGTTGCCCTCATAATAATAATTTAAAAAGTCAAATTACTAATTATTAGCTAACATATCAAATCATTAGAACTGCATCATGGGATATGGCAACTCACCTTCCTAGTCCAGTGATGTACTTATACATTGTTAAACGTTCTTAACAATAATTGTTTAACCCATTAATTGAATCTTTTAATTAATCGATTATATCCATTAATTAATTTTTAAGCTATTTCTGTTCTCTGGCAGAAATTTTAGATCTATTTATATTCTGCTACAGCTTCACTTTTTCAACAGTCACCTAAACTCTTCCCTCATTTAAATACTGTGCATTTCAGAACATTCAACTGTGTTAGTTATTGATTACTGAACAATTAATACTGTCCTTGATTAAGTGCTGCTCTGGATCTCATTTAGCAATTATTAATACAAGAAAAAGCCCAGGGCCTCCAGATATCAGCAACCTACAATAGCAACTGGTCTTGTAAGCAATTGACACTGCATAATCAAGTATGAAAAAGCTGAACTCTTGCTCACCTCCTTTCTATTTCTGCTGCTCTGACTGCTGTCAAAACTCTGGGCCCTTAGCTGCTACTCTGCTGGAGGAAGAATAAAAGACTGTGGTGGTAGACAGAGTAGGTGAGCAAAATGGGCAGTGACAGGCTTGAGAGACTAAAAAGTGTGGGGACCACCTTTTATAGGGGCAATCATTGTGACAAAAAATAATAATAATGATGGGCCAGATAACAAAATGGACAATTGGTTTGTCAAGGCAGAGCAAAAATATGGTGTAACAGAGCCCAGCTTTGCCTGGTGGGAAAACTGATATGCCCAGGAGTTGAACCACAGTTTCAAAACTGACAATTTGAGCATCAATCAACTGATGGTTGTTCTAAGGCAAAAATAAAACTAAGACAACCAGTCAGTTATTTTACAGGAAGAAGAAATACGAAGTTTAAAACTGGCTAAGTGTCAATTACTTATTTCTGATTAATTTAACAGGAGTTGTGTGTGTGTGTGTGTGTGTGTGTGTGTGTGTGTGTGTGTGTATGTATATATCTCCATAATTAAACCAATCATACCTAACATATATAAGTATAAGATAAGAGCTATAAATATTGAATTATGGAAAAAATGTATTTAGGCTGTATTTAGGCTGTGAATTGCATCCAAAATATTCATTTAAATCTTCACTGCACTGAATTACTAATCAAATTCTTTGAACAATTTAAACCCCAAAGAGTCTGCTGACAGTGTACAAGCCACAATTTGTCCCAAATTATATCTCTCATGTCCTCTGCCCAAATTACCTGGGAAGATTTCAGTCACAGAAGCTGAAGTACCTGATTACCCATTTCAGACAGTTATTAAGAATTGATGAATCCTAAGAAGCACTAACAGACAAAATAACCATGCAGTGTGAACCCAGGTAAACTATGAGACTAGAATCTATTACCTCAGAATATAATAATACATAAATTAATGAAACATCTAATTACAATTCTGAATATATAAGTTCTTCCTTTTCTTACTTCATATTGATTTAATATATTTTAATTCCCCGTTATGTAAAGCTGCAGTTAGACAATTAAGTGAGACTATAAAAATTTGGAATGAATATCCAACAAGATTAATGAAATTGATTTGAAATTAGCTATAACAAGCTAGAGTACTGAAACCCTATTTTTCACAGCCAGAACACTCACACAAAGAAAACTGTTCATTTACAGTTATTAACAAACTCAAACTCACAATTTATATTTATTAACAAACATTCTAAAGCACAATTCCAGGCTGTCATTTAAAATCCAGTCAGTCAACTATATGTTCCACTATCTCTGTCAAGCTGTCAATATTGTACACATCATTCAATCTTATGAGATGAGACCCAAATTGCAACCTATAAAACTGGTTGGTTATCAAATGTTTAAATTGTTAAAATATGCTGACCAGCTGCCAAAAAAATTACAAAAAATTTATATTTACAGAGACTTACTTTTCGCCCATCACTTGCATGACAATTCACATTTAAAGGTGTCAACAAAGCCATTAGTTTTTCTTCATTGCCACTCCTGCAAAGAAGAAATGGGAGAGGAAGTCCATTATAGAATATATGAAATGGAGTTTCACATTAACATCATGTTCACAATCCACCTTGTGTGCATTTTGACTTAGAAAAAATTGCTTTATTTCTTTTAAAATATGCCTATATAAACATATATAATAGAATAATTTACCATATTTTAAATATAATAAACATTTCCCAAATTGTTGCAATATTCCTCAAGCCACTATAAATAGCTTCCAGCCTCTTGCTCGAGCTTTTCTATAACATATATGTAAATGAAGGATGTGCCTTTAATTCATAAGGTAGAGAATAAAAAAATATCCTCACATTTCTCATTAAAAATCGCTTTTTAAACATAACAGAATTTGAAATACATCCTGCCTAAATTCAACTGTAACTATATTGTAGAATTACAAGCAACTATTTAGCTTTTTGCAAGTAGTTAAATCCAAAAGACTCCCGTTAACAAGGACTGCTTATCTGCCCAATTTTATAAAAAGATAATGACATGACAGATCATAAAAACCCATTTTCACCCTGATTTCTACCACCCCTCTTCAAAAACAATACATTTGTATTCTGAACAGCACTTACCTAGCAGCTTCCAAGAGTTCGTCCTTCTTGTATTCACCTAAATGATTGCAAAATATCATGCTGTTAGCATTTGGCAGAAGACAGATGAAGAAATGCAGCAGGAAGCAAATACAGAATTAAACAGAGAACAGGAGGGGGGGCGACAAGCGAGCCCACACCCCGCTGGGTGATGGAGCTGTGACGTTAGTCAGCTTGTGAAGGCAGCATCACCAGTGCCTTGGAGACGGGCAGCAAATTGACGCAGCTTCTTATCCAATCCTCAGATGAAATGGCTTTCTTCAGACAACCAATGAATGCTGAACCTCTGTCCAGAAACAATCCCTCTGATAACAGCATGGCAGCTGAGTACAGTGTCTCCTCCCCCATTTTTCCTATTCAGTCTCTTAGCACACCAGTATAGCATAAAGGCACTGACACACCCCAAGACACTTTTTTTTAAAGATACACATAAAAAGGTCTGGAGTATTTGTAGCCTCAAAATTATTTTGCAATAGATTTATTTCAGAGGTGATTAAAACTGTGACCAAAGTATATGTTTGTAACCTTAAGAAAACCAATGCACCATAATAAAATATGTGGGAAAGACAAAAGTATTCTGACATTAGCATTTTAAAATCGGCCATTAAAATGTGTCTGTTTTTGTATCCTTTGGAAAGAATGAAAAATTAATACCCTGAAATTTAACTCCATCTCACTACCACATCTCCACTAAATATCTAAAGAATACTGCCTTTGAAAGTTTTAATGTTTTTGTCTTTGAAATCTTTATAAAAAATTGTAGTAGATAATTTTGCATTCTATTCCATCTAGAATGGTGAGACATTTCAGAGTAAAAGTTATGAATTCAAGGAAATAGAAGAGTCTTTATAATGGCAACCTGTCTCCAAGAAAGAAATATTAAATGCAGGTGGATTACTCCATTTCATTTGTGGGTTTTTATGAATGGCAAAGCTTTTATACTCGCCACAGAAGATGCTAAGAAAATGCTTGAAAAAAAACAAGAAAACAAGAAAAAATGGAAGCAGACAGAAGGAAATTGGATCAGACATTTTTCTACCCTTACATTTAATTAATCATTCTTCATGGATTAAATTAAAAAAATAAAGATTAAGAGACTGAATAGCACATTCAAAAGAGGAGAGGAAAAAAATGATAATACAGACAGTAAGTATTTATAAAATACAATTTTAAAAATATCGTATTAATGTGTTAAAATGTAAATATTAGGTCAAAATCACGTGGTGGGAATAATAGAATATTGATATATATTAGGAACTTATCATGAAGTGCAAAATTCCAGATGAAACAGAAATATTTTTATTATTAAGGTTTCAAACTGAACAATGGAAAATTACAATTGCTTCAATTTATGCTTTAAAAGATAACTAGAGAATAACTTGTGATTTTTTTCAATTTCTTCTTGAAATTGCAAGATATTTTTTGATTCCTGGAAATATTGACAGGATTCTTTACGTAAATGTCGATAAATTTGGTTCATATCAAAGAGTTCTGCAAATTGCCAAAAATATCATGGATTGTATGTCATTATTTTCTTCCTGAGATGATTAAAGACATAAATACTCTGTAGAGAAAAAAAATATACATATTGTTCCCCTTCTCTTAACATTAATTTGAGGATAGATATGCACTTGATGTTTAATTCGGTATTACTTAAATGTGAAGAAGTTGCAACACTTAATTCAAAAAGTAATATTGCACCAAAGAATCACTAGCTTGAAAAAGTAGAATTGAATAGCCTATTATTATTACAAGAAGCTATCAAATTGAAGTGTCAACTTGAATTAAAGAGCATTTTCCAAACAAACTCAGCTGTTGATGTTTCTTTATTCACAATATGGAAATCCAGTAAAGCATTTCTGAGAGGATTATTTATTTCTTTGGCATTAAATAGAAAGGAAAACTTCAGAGAGCATTCTAGTCAGTTAAAGAATGTCACCATCTTTTTTTTTTAACTGGTCTCTTTCATTGTGGGTTTTTTTGTTTTGCTTTATGACGTACCGTATTTTTTGGACTACAAGACACTCAGGCTATAAGACGCGCCTAGCTTTTGGGGAGGAAAACAAGAAAACAAAATCTGCCTCTGCCTCCCAGCATCCATCCGGTATTCATCTGGCCCGTTCGTTGTGGCCCGTTTGCCACCACTGCAGCCCATTCTAGAAAAACTGATTGGTGCCACACTAATTCCCCTCCCTCCCACTGCGATATTTGCTGTTTAAGACGCACAGACTTTTCCACTGACTTTTTTGGGGGGGGGAGGGATGCATCTTATACAGGCTGGGTTCCACTTACCTTCCCTACTGGTTCGCATCGTGATGGAAATGTGTCATGCAAAAGACTCTTTGTGTATGCGCAGAAGCATCTGTGCTTGCACAGTGTTCTCTGCCAGCTGCGGCAACCAGAGAACCAGTTCCGGGGTGTGGCCAACTGGCCTTCGCTACGAGTTCAGCAATCTTGGCCAAATTTCCGCCAACGGTATGTGCAAACTGGTCCAAACCGACTGAATACCATCTCTGGTCTTATCCTCCGAAAAATATGGTACTGTTGTTTTACTCAACGAGAAACATCTATCACTTCACTATGGAATAACAGCAATGTGTTTGAACTACTGATGAAATACAGAATTTTATTAAATATAATTCTCAAATATATGAAAAACCAACATGAAATTTTGAAGAGATTACAGAGTATTCAAATGCTGATTATGAAATGTACACATCAGCAAAAGGAATCACTTAAGAGGCCACAGTATTACAGAAAATGAAACAATGCTTTAGTTAAAACTGAATATATCTCCAGGATGAGATGCATTTCTACTGCATTTTTTTGTAGTGAAATTTTTTTTAAAATTTAAATTAAGTCTGATGAAACCATTAACTAGAGTTCTTTTTCCGTGTCTGCCAGAATGAAGCCACCTGCTTGGCTTTGTCGTTGGCCAAAAATAAGTTATTATCGGTACATGTTTCTTGTAGTAGATGACATACAAGCAGATGAACTAGGCTCTGTGTCTCTCCACATTCTCATAGCATGTTGCTATCCAGCAAGAGCTTTCACTTGAGAATATTGGTTTTACATTATGGCACTCCAACACTCAACCTATTCAGGATCCTCCAAGTGGTATAGGGAGGTCGGATCCTTCAGCCATATCCTCCTTTAATATTATTCCTTGCTCGCTAGTCTCCTTTCTCCATCTTTTAATTTGATTTTGTTCTTGTGTACCCTCAAGAATGTTTCTTCTTTCCATAAAGCTGTTCCTAGATCTGTCTCTGTGGGCTTGGGCATATATCCGTTCAGAGGAGGATCATTCTCTTGCTTAGTTCTTTTGGCATCTGCTGTTACTTCATTCTTGATCTTAGGTGGGGCAATGCCAGTGAGAGGATATATTTTCTCCGCTGGAGTAGGTTTGAGACATGTCATTAAGTGTATTGCTTCATTGAGGGGAATATCAACTTGTTTCACATGTGCAGATGTGCCCCATACTCTGATACAGAGACGCTCAACACCAAAGCTAATGTGTGCAACCTAGATGGTTGAACTATGTGTAGTCTATCAATTTCCTGATGATATTGTTCCTCAAGCTGACTTTAGCCTTAGGGTTATTTAGAGATACTTCAGTGTTGGACAGTCTTGTAGTCGGCTTCCCTTGTAAGATAACATCAAACTCTTCCCTTGCATCTCAATTTCAGAAGTGAAAAGCACACATTTAGGTCTGGTTTGGTTTGGTTTGGTTTTTAAATGATTGATGGTATAATAATGTTCTAATTCTTCAAGTGTTACCATAAGCTTCCCAGCTACCTCATCAAAAGTTGATTCTTGTGTAGTAGCCCCTGCTGTATCATCTGAATAGATGAGTGATATCGAGGTCTGGTTGCTCATTTGTACATATGTAACACAATGTTGCAGACAATACACTTCCTTGTGGCAGTCTGTTCTTCTGCATCATCCATCTACTGGGGTTGGACTAGGTCTCCTCCAAAGTCCCTTCCAACTCTGTTACTGTTACTATCCTTATCATTCAGAGGCACATAAAATTTCTGGTTCTGGAGGAAGCTGCCAACGACCCTGGTAAGCTTATCAGCTGCAGTGATATTATTTAACTTGTGTAGCAATATTCCATGGTTAACAATGTCATATGCTGCAGGTAGGTCGATGAAAACCACTCCAGGTTTTCATCAACTAGGGTGATGAACAAGGTACAACAACATCAAACACTCCTTCTTTCATTGCAGGAGGCAACAAATGTGGGCAAAACTATTGGTAACCACTTTTCAAAGAATCCCAATTTTCTGTGAAATAACTTGAAATTGATAAAAAATAAATGGAACCTATCATTCTTTATTCCATAGTCCAAAGAGCAGCATCTTGCTCATAATGTATAACTTTTCTTCTTCTAAATAATAAATGAAAATGACATGGAAACATCTTTTTGAACAATAACTGCAGTCAAGCACTTCCTGTAACCTGAATAAGACTATACTTCTCAACTAACAATTTGTCTCATTCTTGAGCAATCTGCTCCAGTAGTCTTAGATAGATTTCTTCTCTCAAGTACAGGTAGTCTCAACTTACAACCACAATTGGAAGCAGAATTTATGTTACCAAGGAAGGTAAGTGTTAAATGAGTCATGCCTGATTTTATGAACTTTTTTTGCCATGGTTGTTAAGCGAATCACTGCAATTAAATCAATCACAGAGTTATTAAGCAAATCTAGGTCCCTCCACTGGCTTTGCCTATTGGAAGCTGGCTGGGAAGGACTGTGGCTTGTAAACATTAAAATTAAGAAACTCCAGTCTAGCTTTTTTGTATCTGTTTTTCAAAAATGGAGTCTTCTTAGGTCTGTCACCTAGAAATCTATCAACAATGATAGGTAGTGAAATTTGATGTTGTTTATACCTTGATAGTTGTTAGTTCTTCTTAGTTCTTTTTCCACTATTTCCACTAACCTTATATTTTCTCTGGGGATATTTTCTCCTTTGCAGCCATGTCCAGAAAGGTTGGCTACAGTCCCATGGATCTTAAATTTCTTCATAATATTAATAATCATAGTCACAGGAATGTAAATCTCTTTGGAGATGGTTTTGGAGCCTTTACCATGTTTGGTTATTACTTTCTTCATTTCCTCCACAGACAACTGCTTTTCTTTCTCTTATCCATGTTCACTGTGCTGCACACAATGACACAAAATGCCTCAGTACTTTTCTCCATTCACATTGGCTGAGTGACTGATTATGACACTGAAGGCATTTGTGATACCAATTAAAATAGTCTGGTTGAGAGATCACTAAAATCCAATGTCTTTCAATGTTTAAGGTACCAATTCTTATACCCATGGCATTTTCATTTGTTTTATTATTTACAATAATATGTTAAGTTATACATCAAAGATAAAGAATGGTGATGACATAAATTTCAACTTATTCCATGGCAAATTGGGATTCTGTACGAAAAAATGGAGGAGTACTTTTGGCTTCAAATGTGTTTCTAATTTATAAGGAGTGGAACAATCCAACCCATCTAGAGCCATGTGATTTATTTCCTTATTGAAGATAGACTAAACTTTTCATGACTATCCTCGCAGAAAAATTAAGTGTCTTTTTAATAGAAACCTAATTTATCCTGCTCAGGGTGAATTTATCACAAAGATATATGAAAGAACTATGGACATATTTTGACCACTGATAAATTCAACCAGAAAAGTAGTAAGTAAAGTATTCACAAATGTTCATGATATGAAGAAAGCTTTTGATAAACTGAAATGTCCTTTCATATTTATGACTCTTGATGAATATGAATTGCAGTTAGAATTTACTCTCACGATACAGAATATTTATCATGATTAAGAAGCCAAAATAATGATAAATAGATTTCTGTCACAAAAAAAGAACAATATATTAAAATAAGCAAACTTTTAAAAAACAAGTACAAAACCAATGTTACACATTTAGAGACTTGACTGAATCTGAAATGTTTATAATACAAAATTCAGGTCACTTACTAGAACTTGTACATTCTTACTGAAACATGATTCAGAAATTGAAGTCCGAAACTCATGATTAAGAAATGCGGAATTCAAACAAAACAAAAACCAGTTAGAATCTTCATAGATTTGATCATTCTTCCATATCTGATAGTCATATTACAAAACTCAACAGTTTTGAAAGATAGTTCTTCATAAGATGAAACAAATTCTAAATAATGATTTACTTTTCTGGCCAGCTGTTTTTCTGTTACCAAGCCTTATATTTTTATAAAGCATGGTTACAGCTTTACATATATTACATATAACCACTATAAGGATTCTCTACGCTTGTCACTGAAAGTTACAATAAATTATTTCAGGAGACAACTGGCAAATTAAGCTTTGGGAGTATTTATCAATGCCAAAAATAACTTCATATCTAAAAATAAACCTGATGCTGACTTTAATTTAATTTAGAAACATTTTATGGACAATAAATTTACAGATAGTCTTCTACCATATTCAGACTTAGGATTTTGTTCAATTTAAGTGTTTAAAAGATGAAACTTTACCTGAAAGTTAAGGATAAACTGCTTCAGACTCTTAATTGATAGAGATTTATGTTAGTTGCTATTCATTTGTCAATTGATTAGTTCTTAAACTCTGATATCATTATCATTATATCTGTTCAAATCTAATGTGACCAGTTAAAAATAATGGCAGACTGTTTTTATTTTTCCTGTGAACATTTTGTAAATGCTTTTTGTAATTTTTATATTTTATTTATAAAATTACTCTGGATAACATACATTGAAACAATTTAAAACTGTGCAAAACAATAATAAAAATAAATAAAACAGCTTCTGAAGAACTATTCATTGTACAAGGGGCCTGCTACCTGTCCTACCTTAAGGCTTTGGCCGAGGGAGGGAACAAATGGCTTGTTTAAATCAGAATTGGGGGCCAGCATATCTTTGGGGATATAGTTCCAGAAGGCAGTTACTATAATAGAGAAGGCCTGCTTCCTGGATCCTATTAGGATTTTGAGAATCTGTAATGTGTTCTTTCTTTTTCAATTTCTTTCAATTTATTTTTTCTGTTTTTACCCTTGACAGGTGTTTGAAAACAAATAAGAATTGCTGTTTTTCCTCTGTACCTAGTATCTTTAATTCATATCTGTAACATGTTAGTAAAGACAGATTTTAAACCATAGATATATTTTGTGTAGTCTCAAATTATCCTTTGAAACATTACTACTGGAAATTGGAAGCAGGGTGGATAAAAAGTGATGATTTAAATTTTTTTTTTAATCAGATATTTTTATCAAATTTATTTTAATAAAATGCTTTTGGATTAAAGATCTATTTAGGTTTCTATTTAAGATACATTAATAATTTAGTTTATTCAGCATGAAATGGAGCTTAGTTATGTAGCATGAGGCTG